>VTPC01003688.1:284090-300254 GCA_011009095.1 Ignelater luminosus | reverse complement strand
TTTTTCTAATTTACAACAACAACAAATACTAGAAAATTCACTCAAACTGCCAGATTTCCATGGGTAGGTCTCATGTAAACATAACGTGACCAGGGTATAATAACTTAAATTATCTAATTAAGTAATTACTGTCATCCCAAAATACTTTGTTCTCGTAAAAGAAACAAACAATCGAGTGCCTCTATACGGTACTTGGAAATCTGACTGCAGATCCTGACATTGTTCGACAGATTCAATTATTTTAAAGATTTTGAAATTTTCAGCATAGTAGACAATTACAAATATGTAGAGACTGGCGAGAGGTAGAACAAAGTAGAAATAGTAGTGGGCCCGAACTAGAGTCTTGTGGAACTGCAGATGCAGCCGACTTGTATCTCAGGCACTTGGCGTAGTGTTTTCTCTCCTAAAAGTAAGATTTGATAAGATTTAATAGTTTAGTGCCGAATCTGAGTCGTAATAATCTAATAAGCAACGTACAATAATCAACCTTATTGGGGTGGCGGTTTTGCGAAGATATCGAAACGGCATTTAGTTCCCCGATTCAGTGTCTTCACCTGCATCTGATGCCGCTCGAGCCGATTAGTGTGCCTTGATATTGTTTTATTAAATGTCATTTTTCTAAAGAGAGTGTGGACACACTTGTCAAACAAGAGAGACAAAGATATACGTTAGCTCTCTGCTCGCACTGTGGGTGTAAAGGAAAGAAGAAAAATTTTAATAGTAAATTCTACCCTTTACACTCGCCGTACGAGTAGAGAGCTAATGTATATTTTTGTCTCTCTTCTTTGACAAGTGTGTCCACACTCTACCCATTAAAAAAATGACATTTAATGAAACAATATCAAGGCACACCAGAGCCGATTTATTTTCTCCATGGCACGC
Organism: Ignelater luminosus; assembly: GCA_011009095.1. Lineage (NCBI taxonomy): Eukaryota > Metazoa > Arthropoda > Insecta > Coleoptera > Elateridae > Ignelater > Ignelater luminosus. The sequence goes on along the minus strand of VTPC01003688.1, from coordinate 299,372 downwards.
CTAGACGCGTACTTAAAAAAATTGCAACTCGGTTAGTTATGGTCCGATCAAGCTAGGATTTTTTTTTAAACTAAAAAACATCATCAGAGCAACAAGCCTAGGTGGATACCAGTGTAGTCCCCTCGTTTGTTGGGGTTGATTAAAACAAAGCAACGTAATTTGCCTTCTTTCGAACCTTTTTGAGGCAGTTATCCAAGTTGCTAGGGAAGGGTAGTTGTAACACTTTGATGGGCCGTAGAATGAGAAACAAAAAAGGTCCAATGCACTTTTTACCTATAAGGTCATTTTTTGTGATTAATGCTGAGATTTGGCAAGTAGCTCTCCCAAACCCGTGTGCATTTCGTTTCTAAATTCAGTTAAAATAGCCAGAAGAACTTCTAAAATTTCTTGTGAATTCGTTATTTATGGTTTTTCGTCGTTTGTACCGGAACGGTGCATCCTACCGACACTAAACCTTTACCATCTTAAAGAGAAGGTAAAAATGCGTCAAAAGTATAATAAGCATTTTTTTCAAAAAACCATTCCTTGTACCTAAAAGTTGGATTTGAAGGTAAAACGTAGAAAAATTGGTATCCATAGACATGCGGTCGGGTGGTCGATGGAAGTGTTGCGAGAAGATATCTCACGATCTAGAATGTTTTGTTCTTTTACTACTTTAATATTATTACAGTTCAGTTTTTTCGAATTCCTAATATTATGAAAATTTTGAGTTGGATCTGTTTCTTGTGTCTTGTCAAATTGTTGCAATTTGAGCACTGGTTGGCAAGATGATTGTAAACTAATTAATTAATAGTAATTTAATTATTGTGTAAATTATAAGGTGTGTAAACAACTCGTCTTATTAGAGTGATTAAGAAAACGTATGTCTTAAGCGTTTCAGATCGTGTACATAATAACTACTACATAATAGTAGTTCCAATGCTAAAGGTAGGTGTGATTCCTATTCGAGAATTCTTCGAGGTTATGTGCAAATAATTGTTGCAGTAAAATACGTAATTTAAATAAAATTAAAAGTTAACAAAATATAGAAGTGAGCTTTTAAAATAATTAACACCAGTTTTTAGTTTGGAGTTAATTTGTAATGGTTAACCAATAAATTGGAGTTTGACAGATTGTCAACGGTAAAAACAAAAATGACAATTTAAACATTTGAATGGATTAAACACACCATTTTGTTTCCATAGGTCATTTGATAAGAAAACTCTACACATTGTGTACATAAGTTCAAGTTCACTAGCTAAATATCATTAAATTACTTTATAGAAATTGCCCATGTTGAATAATGACGAAGGTGTCGATTTACTTGCAACATAATAATTTGTTTCAGTTGCATCAAGGAGAGTCGTTCAGTCGCTGCATAACAAGATTGCTAAAATCTAAATTCACAATATCCAATGATATTTGCCATAACTCGAACTATTGAATGGGTACATAATAGTAAATTTTACTTACCATTTAATACTGCGTTTTTTCAGCGCATTAACAAGCGAATTTCGCCGAAAACGTTTATAATCTACGATTACATTTTTTTCATCTTTCATGTTTTCGTTTCCATTTAATTCACATTCTCCCAGTACATTCTCATCCAAGTCTCCACACTCCAATACATTTTCTCTTTTAAACTCGATGTCCTCATTATCATTATCAACATGTGATAAAAGTAAATCTTCACTGAAATCGTCTTTTGTTTCTGCCGCTAAAAAGCTCTCCACAGCGTCCTCTTGCGCAAAAACATCCATATCTCCCGGTTCGAAATGGATGTTTAGCGGTTTGTCCATTTACTTACTACTACTGCTGTGTGTTGGAAGTGTTGTGAATGCCCTCTTTTTATTGTTTGGTTATGTCATTGAGCTTTCTTTTTTCACTTCGTCCGAAGCTGTTTACACTTCTAAATGTATACACGTTTAATTCTTTAGGTGGCTTAATTGAGGTCATTTCCAATAATTATGGACCATAAAAATTTACGACCACTTTGAATTTATACGTCCGGTCTAAAAATATACAATAAAAAAGTACACTACAGACACCTCACATAATTACAGTTTATACACTAACGAAATTCCACTGAATCACAATATTTCTGTATGTTTTGTTATTTTAATGTGTTGTACATTTTAAAGACGTCCTCCTTTTGCTTTTTTTTTCTTCAAGGAAGCGTATTCATACGTCGCAGAATTACTGACCTAAATGTATTGATCATTTCTGGTTTTAAAACAGAGTTCTGTACTCGCTCGTACGTAATATCATCGAAATGTAGAAAAAAATTAACGAAAAAGCACCTAGTTCCATCTATGAGCAGAATTCTAAAACATAACGGATATGTGGTGATTTATGAATAATGCATTTAGAGAAAGGTCATAACCTTGCAAATATATGCAGTTCACACTTAATTTTAAATATTATTTGTTGCGCGTGTTTGAAACAAATACGTAAAAAAAATTAAAAATGTACTTGCAATTAAACGTTCCTAAAACCAATTTTTACTATTAAAATAAATCATCTATGTACAAATTTACGTAGTAAATAATAAGTTATGTTCAACAATCACCTGACCTAACAGTCATATCATATGGATGCTTTTTATTAGTTGATATTCTGAGATGATCGTTTGTAGTTCGTACAGGTTTTTCCTTTCGGAAGTTGAAAGGGTAGAGCCCATGTACCTATGGTTAGAAGTCTGGAGCAGACTCTCCAGTCTGCTGAATCGGTGGACGTTTCAGTAATGGTAGTAAATAGTTTACACCACTTGCTTAAAATAAAGTCAAACAATCCTTAAATAAAGTATTTTATGGCAAGAATTTTCAAAATTTAAAGAGCGAGAAATAACTTTTCATGACATGAACACAACGGTCAAATTCAGGTTTGCTTGCTATCATTTCCGGGACATTTTATTTTACAAAATTAATTTTCAACATTAACCCGGTGTTTCAAAATTCTAAAAAAAATATGCACAATACATCCTTTGATTATTTCTTCTAGAAGCTTGCAAAATATCAAGATGGAATTCCTCTTAGTTAGTCGGTAGTTACTTATCGAACTTATAATGCGCCCAAAGACAAAATAGCTGCAGCACAGTGAAATGCACAAAGAACAACAATTACACCCTACTATTTAATTTTCAATTAGATATAGGCCACCTTGCTAAGCACTGTCTACATCTAGATGCTATTAGAAAAGAAACTATGAATTACATCTCTCGACATTAAAAAACGTTGCGCACACAATCGAGTTTAGACAATGTTTTTCCTTCACTTTGAAAAAAGAATCATTATACATTTAGGGCCAGTTTATAGAAGATGAATTAAAAGTTAATCGAGAATTAAATTTAATCCGGTGTTGTTGCTAGGATACAGTCACATTCTGGCCAATCAGATTATCGGGATTTACATTTAATTAGAATTAAATTTGAATTTAATTTAATTCACCTTCAATAAACTGACCCTTAATTTTTCGATAATGCGACGAAACAATATAAATGCAACGTACCACGCATCAGAGTTACGTTTTCTTCCGGAATCGCAAACACTTACGTTTAGCTTTACGCTGGTTATCAGAAATAAAACTCAAAATTAATATTAGCAATGTTCTTCTGAGCAGAGTCAAACAACCTTTTGAGGGTTGTGTCTTGGTTGAAAATTAGCTTTTATCGTTAATTTTTTAGTAGCATCTCCAATTCCATGGCAGGACACCTTTCCACGTGATGTTGCAAAAAAGGTGTCGCCCAGCATCACCTTCAAAATTCTTTCTCGGAAATTCAGATTGATTAACTATTTTGTTTTAGTTTTTGTACTGAGCACAGACCAAAGGCCGCGGAAGTGGGGTTGCAGGGGTTGCAGTCGCAACTCACGATCATTTTTGGGGGTTGTGCCGCAACCCCTGTTCAGAACATAAAAAAAGATAAAACAATACCCAACAAAAACACGAGTACGAATCCAGCAAGTTTTTGGAGCAAGAGAACAAAATTGTCTTCTTTAATTTACACAGATTTAAATATTTTATACAATTGTTATACGACTACTAATAGTTCAACATATATTTTATAATGTTTATATATTATATATATTATATAAAGTTTATATATTATATATATTATATAATGTTTATATATTATATATATTATATAATGTTTTCCACCTCATTATGCATTTTTTACCCAAAACCACCCCCTGCTTCTTCTATTGCGATCAATCAAATTTCGCAACCCCTCTCAAAAAAATGTTCCGCGGCCTTTGGCACAGACTCAAAAACAGACAGAATGCCATGCCATGAGCTCTAAGAAAATATAATCCTTTTGCGCTCAGTTTGGCAAACCTCAAAAAGGTATTTTTATTTAGGATGTTTATAAAACAGAAGTAACTTTCTTTAAGTTAACATAAAATTGCCAATTCTTGAATTTTGTTTTCCTCTTTTCCCCCTGCTGACAGCATTCTAAAACTCTAATATCGTCTATACCTCAGAAGATCCTAGATGACGTCTGAGTTTAGTGTCAGGGAACGGCAGAATTCTCCAGTTCTTTGTAGGTACAGCAGCAATGCGTAGAAACACAAGAATGCTGTTTAACCATGGTAAGACTAAATTTAAAGAATCTAAAATTTCAATTTGTAGACTTTTGGTTACTTTGTAAAAACGATATAGCAGTATTTTGGATTATTTTGCTATCTTGTGACTTCTCCTATGACGAGTCTTATATGTGACATATCTTTTGGTACACTTTGTATTTATTGCAGCTTCTGACAGGGCTGCAGTTTTTGTCAAAGTTCTTTTTTCTTCTGCTGCGTTACCGGAAGCAAAAATGAAATTTATTTTTATCCTAGCTTTTGTTCAGTTCATCTATCGAACAGTTAGTCAGGTACATACCTACCTAGTTCCTGAAACACTAAATTCATAAACACAATTATTATTTTCGCTAGAGGGCCAAACTCACTATTGTTTGGATTTTTAGAATTTTAGAAATCTTTGTTTACAAGTATCACAGGTTCTCTAATCAGGAGACTATTCTTTATTTCTAGCTTTGTTAGGGTTGTATGGAGTTACACGTTTTTAAGTTTTTTCCTAGGGTACACAATATTAAACGGATTGAAGCATCATAATGCCGTTTTTGTTTTGAGGCCAAGGTATAATGTACAACAAACGAATATAGAATACACAAGTGCAGACAGTGCAGCAGCTTGTAACTAAGTACAATTTTAAGGAATTAACTTAAATCTAAATCAACAAACCTTCCTTCAACGTTATTTGCTAAGTGCCATTACGCCGCTCTATGCCAATACTCCTAACAATACAGGTAGTAGACGGCTGTACGGACCGGGTTTTCTAGTTGAAGCTCGGGTTCGGGTGGGCCGGGGCTCAGTTTAAACATTTAGCGGACTTTTGGGGTGTACGTCCGCTTAATCGGGCCGTTCGGGCCTGTCGGGCTTTTTAAACCTTTCAGGTCTGTCAGACCGTTCTTTTGAATTTCTCGGCTCCTCAGGTCTTTCAAATTTTTCGGGCCGTTTGGATTGTTTGGGCCGTTGGGCCTTTTGGACTTCTCGACCTTTCGGACTTCTCGGATCTATCGGTCCGTTTGAATCGCGTGGACCTGCGAGGCCATACGGATCTCTCGAGTCGTCGGGTTTTCTGAACATTTCGGCCTTTTGGGTCTCTCGGGTCTATAGGACTGTTTGGATCTCTAGGGCCTGCCAGGCCATATGAATCTGTCGGGCAATTCGGGACCGTCGGACTTTGAACTTTTTGAGTCTTCTGGTCTGTTGGCCTGTTTGGTTCTTTCGGTCCTGTCAAGCCTTTTAGACTTTTCGGCTCTTCTGGTCTCTTGGACCTGTCGGGTATATAGGGCCGCTTGGTTCTTTCGGTTCTGTCGGAACTCTGGGGCCTTCAGGCCATACGGGTCTAAATAATCAATGGGTTATTAGTTCTAAAGCGTGAATTACGTCATGTTATTCGAAATGTTGATGAAGCTTTAGGTAGACCGTGGCACCAAGCTGATTGTACAAAAAGTACGTTTAGAATGTACAAAATTGTTAAGTTGCAAACCGAATTTACCAGTATGGGTTTTCATAATGCTGTTAAATATCTGGACATTCCAAAAAAAAACGCTGGAAATCTACTTTAAACAATTGAAAACACTCAATAGGCAACAGACCATTGAAAGTGTACTAGAAGCTTTAGGTAGCTCGTGGCATTACGGTGATTGTATTAAAACAACGTCTAGAATTCACAGGATTGTAAATTTAAAATTTGAATTTAGAGATTTACAGATATCAGTTTTCATAATGTTATTAAATGTCTAACTATTCGGAAAAAAACGTTTAAGTTTTGGGAAAATTGCTGAGAATTTACTTTAAACAGTCCTGGACATTAAACAATTAGCAGATTATCAGTTGAAAATTACAAATTACGTCATGCTATTAGAAACGTATAAGAATCTACTACTTTCTCATTGATTCAATTGACAGCTCGAAAAACTCCTGACATAAAAGTATAGGGATGCCATAGGTCTAAAATCGATAATACCGGAATTAAAACAAAAAATCGGAACTTGTCTCGTTTAACATTCTACACTCGATTATCCGCGTATCCTTTGGGATATTGGTCTATAAAACTTAGTGTTCCGGTGTAATTCGACCACTGGATTTTTTAGAACAATTCGTCAAACCGGAAACAACGTTGACTTTCATTTGTTAAATGGTACTGCTACTTTTTTACTGCTTCGATAGACCGCCCGTAAAACTCCCGTCACAAGATATAGTGGTAGCCTAGATCTAAAGTTGATAATAACGGATTTAGAACAAAAAATCGAAATCTGTCTCGTTGGTTTATTCGATTATTTGAAAACCGTTTAAGCTATTGGGTTAAAGCTTCGTAGTTTGGTATATTTCTGATCTCTAGATTGCAGAAATGAAGTTTTCAAAAGTTTTCTAGTTTGATAGATAGTGGTTTCGAGTTTGTTTGCATAAATAAAATTGCAGCTTTTCTTGGTTCCTTAAACAACACCTGAAATTCTGTGTACTATTAAAGTATGAGAAGACCATTGGCATTGTTCTAAGAATTATAATAACCTAATGAAGATAGAAAAGGAATTTCTTGTTCTATTGGCAAATACATTTCTGTTGTTCACCGGCACTGACGTTTAAATTAACAGTTAATTTTAAATTCTCCATCAGAGATATGTGTTGGCAGACGATCAGTTTCCTAGATAAGAAATCTAAGTAATTTAAGGCTCAATCATACCAGAACACCAAGTTTTAACCCAATATCTTTAATGTTTTCTTTTGACAGGTTGTTCTAAAAAATGTTCTAATTTCAGTTTTGTAATAGAGATCACATTATACCAGAAAACAAGGTTTTAACCCAGTAACTTAAACGGTTCCCCAATAATCGCTGATAGAACGTTAAACGGGACACCCTGTATAGACAAAAATTTCTTAATCACTAAACAGGATGTCTCTAACATACTTGGATACAACTTAACCACATATTCTTAGGATCAAAATAAGACGATTTAGCCCAACTTACCTACATCGTAAAAAGAAATTTCGAATTGCAGCTGCCACAAAAGAAAACTGATTTGGCTACTAATGTTAAAGATGATTTATTGGAAACAGAACTAATTTTAAGCTTGGTTTTTGTTGGACTTGGGGATCACAACTACGTCGGCGGTTTTCCAAGAGCACGGAAAGTAGCCTCAGCGAAGGCAGCTGTCGAAGATGGTGGTGAGGTTCTTTAGAGCTTCGGGTGCCGGAGGCAAGAGATGGGACAAAGACATCCGCGGGCGGCGGATCGGTAGGAAACCAGTTGGAGGGGACTCTAACCAAAATTTTCATTTCCAAGACGTTCATAATAGATTTTTAGATAAAGAGAAGAGAGATGGAGGATTTAGGAAATAGTGAAGTGCGCCAAGTTCTCAAAGTAGGATAGGGAAACCTACAGTCTCATTGGGATTTTTTTGAGCAATATGGCAAAAGCTATAAGCGCGGAGTAGGTTTAGGTATGTAGTACGTGTAGATTACGGAAGCAGAAGTTGGGGCGAAATCAGGCAGGTGGCCTGTTTTTGGGAATAGTAGTGATTTACTCAGAACTAGATTTAGTAGAGGACAAAAAGCGTTTTCGGGCAAGGGTGGCGGCGGCGGTTTTGGGGGTGGATGTGGAAGGAGCGGTGATTGTGGGTTGGGATGCGAAGACTGTCGCATTGAGGGAGTTTAGAAAAGAGTTCATGATGGTCGACGCTATAGTTTCAATGACGGGAGCTAGAGCAGGATGGGGATTCCGTGGTGCGGGAGGTGGATGGAATAGAATGGAGGTTAGGGTGTAGATGCAGGCGGTATCACACTGGCCGGAAATGACGAAAAACCGGTCAAAACTAAATAACTCTCAGAATTACTTAAATATTTTGTATATAAGGTGTTATTGGCGTCTCTGCTATCTAAAGTGATGTAGAAAATAAAAATTATTTTATTTATTTATTTGTTTTATCGACAAAATTAAAAAAAATTGTATCTGAATTCGTACATTCCGTCTGTCCGTTGGTCTGTTGCCTTGTTACCGTAATTTTACAGGACATGTTATATATGAAATCAACTTAGAATTTTCTCCTAATTACAGATACATAATTGGTATTTCGATATCTCGAATAGTTATCGAGATAATCAAGATTGAAGATGGCGATTTTTAGGCAGTTTGTTTGTTAGTCTGTTGTCATGTTGTCGAAACTTTACAGGACATGTTACACATAAAATCAACTTAGAATGTTCTCCTGATTAGAAATACGTAATCGGTATTTCGATATCTCGAATACTTTTCGAGATAATTAAGATCGAATTTCTTTCCTTATTTATTTGTCTTCCTGCTATTTGTTGTATATTTTTAAGACGAATATTATGTCGTTTTTATGAACTATTACACTGCACAAAGTATCAAATATAGTATTCATACTGACACCATTTTTAATTGTTTTTCAATAAAACAAGTGACTGAGTTTCAAACTTGTTAAAAAGAATCGTGCTCGCTTTGTTTGCTGGTGTAGTTCAAACATGGCAATCTGATTTTCGAGTAAATTTGTAACTTAGTCGTTTTCAAAGAACTCCAAAAGAGTCCTTACTGAATTTGCAGAGTCTGTCTGTTCGTCCGTCCGTCCGCATTTTTTTAAATTTTGAAATTTTGATTTCATATTTGGATTCTACATCAAAAATTAAAAGCGTTTTTTTGGCCGCCGAAATTTGAGAAATTTTCAAAAATTCTTTTTTACTTTAGAATCGTCTTTTACATCAAAAAATAAAAGAAACGTATACTTTTATCTTTTTGATATCACCTCGGAAACATGGTCAAAATAACCGCCAAAATTTAAAAAAAGTAACAAAATGGAATTCATTGTGGTTATGCTTTGCATTCCCAGATGTTTTATTTTAAAATTAGCTCACCGATACCAAAGTATCGGGCTTCAATTTTGACTAGTAAAGTTTATTTTTGAATATTTGGTCAGCGGCGTACCTATGGGGAGGCGGGGGCTGGGCGGAGGCGGTCCGCCCCGGGCCTCATTTAGCACTTACAAATAACTATTGTTGTTTATACTTTTACTATTTTTTCGAAAAAACCAAATGCCTTCCACATTAACTACAAGTTCAAGACTCGAAAAGCATAATAAATTGAATATATACAGAATATTTGAACAATAAATAAATTTAAATGTATTTCTGCTTGTTCTTTTTATCGATTACTAAAAGACCCGCAAATTTCCGCAGCTGATTTTTACTTCCTTAAAAAATATAAACTTTTTCTCATATTACAACATAAATTCACATGGGACCACAGGGGATAACATTTTCAAATTTCAAGATGAATAAAGACAACTCGAACATTGTTCAGCTAACTATGAAAAGTGAATTTTTCACTGAAATCACACTAAAAAATTGCAGTAACTATGATATTGCATCGTGCTTGAAAGACTATTTCGTGAGTACAGTAGACAATTTTGACGCTTTTTTAATTTAGCGAGATACATACCTTCAAAGCAATGGTTAAAATTTGGCTTAGTATGTATGTTGTAAAAGCACTATCTTTCAAGTATTATTTATAACACAATGTGTTGTAATATGCATAAATTAATTACGAATACCAATTTTTGAATGTTTAGTTGTAAATATAAATATATTTAAATTTCATTCTGCGTAGATTTATTTTTTAGAGTTTTGGCCGTTTTTTACTGGTTTCCGAGCACAGTGCGGTAGTCGGACAGGAGATGAAGGCTGCTGTGGATGCATAAAAGTGGGCTAGCGACGAAGAGGTTGAAGTTGGGAAGTTAGAACTGGAGAGGTTGGTTGGCTGTCAGAGGATACGTGTAATGGTTTATGTCAGCACTCAATAAAACGTCTAAATGTTAAAATTAACGTTTCTGTGCTTAAATCGATCACTAGTTTAAGATGTACGGCCCTTAGTGGAGAAGTAAGATTTAATGGTTTTGCAAACGCGACTCTTTCTACCTTTTATCATGAAAGGACCGAGATAATCAATTCCTATTGAGTGAAAAGCAGAAGAAGGATTCGTACGCACAGCAGTGTAGGTTGTGTCAATTTAGGAGAAACCTTAAAATATTTTAGACAATTGTGAGTTGTTTGTTCGATCAGGATTCTACCTGAAGTTGTCCAGAATCTGCCTCGAAGCTAAGATTGTATGAAGGCCAGTACGAAGTAATCGAATAGGAAACTAGGAACATGTCAAAGTATTTTTAAACCGTTGACGAATTAATCCTTTATGATATGATAACCAGTAGTGTATTTTTTGTGGGAGGGGGGGAAGCAGGGGACCGGCGTTCCCCTACTTACCAATAAATACTAATTATTCTTTTAAAAATCTAATTATTTCTATATAATAAATAATGTGTAATACGAAATCAGCGTTCTCCCACTATTTCTTTTAGTTATACGTCACTGATGATAACAAGTATTTTAATATCGATAAAAACTGGATCGTCTCACAACTTTTCAAAGCAAAGTTTCATAAAAGAAGTTCAGCAATCATAGTACAAAGAGTCAAAAATCCTAGAGAATCAAACATCTTTGACATAATAAATCGTTTGATACAGTTTTCTTAATTTGAAAATATCAACGTCCTTTGAAAATGTGCAATTTGGGTTGCCTATCACTTTTATCAAGGGGCATCGCGTCATCACTCGTGAATAACCCTGTATATTAAATACTGCTTAACTTGAACAGTTCCTGTTTGAACAAAACATAAAAAGGGATTTACATAAATATAAAACAATTTAACTTCCAAGTTCTTTCATCTATAGTTAATGAATGAATAGTAAATTAGTGAACTGATGTAAATAATGTCTTTTGGACATTCGTCAGCTTTACATGGTTTTACTAATTTTAGTTAGCAACACTACTCTCTTATTATAAATAATATTTAGTTATTTAGTGACTCCTATGTTATAAGCGCGGCGCTAGAAATCTCTAACTTTCTTATTCCTTAATTGTAGTGTCTACAGTCCTCTTCATCTGCAAAAATCTATCTTCATTTTTACATATATGACATTTTCTAGAAATTGCCATCATCAATAGTTTAGAATGCAATGTATACGTGTAGATTTGCATACATTAAAACAAAAAAACTCTACTTGGTAATGAACAAGTAAAAATATTTTAGCATTGACTGTACCAAGAGCTGCATTGAAATGTATAATATTGAAACGGCGGTTCCCTCGGTGACCTTGACAACGAGACGCTTCACAAATAAAAATTCAGAGATTGTATCTCTTTACCACTCTCAAGGAATGAAACCACAGAGTCCGCGTACACAGTAAATGCATATTATACATACGCACGCCGCTACTATCATCGTATAAAGAAGGGAGAGAGCGGCACGGGCGATAATCGCTCGTTGCTCCCTGGTTTTAGTTCCGCTAGAAAAGAAATGTATAAGTAAGTGTACGTTGACAAACGTTCTCGTCCGTCGTCGTATCCTATGTGGAAGTATTGTAAAGAGCGAGGTTCTCAGAGCGAGTCTTCGCTTGGCAACACAAGAATAATTGGTATTTTGACTACCACTGGGATGTAAAATTGTTTCGTCTGGGCTTCTGTCAGCAATAGTAATAACAATAATGAATTTAATTTTTCTCGAAGGGGGAATTATCTTTAATCTTTCATTCACTGTTTTAAGGAGACCTGTGGATTATCAAATAATACAGGATACAATACGTTGGCGTAAATAAAACTGATCTGGTCTGTATTTACTTTTGTTTATGTGTATTCATGGAATGTTAATAGTAACAAAACTATTTATTTTTTGATTATACCCTTTATAGACGAAATAAATAGTACTTTAATGAATACTTTTAATTTGAAAATATAACAAAGTATCTAACCTATGAATATGACAAATATGAAGTTTTTGACATAGATATTTTAGTGCGTTTAGTAAATAGGGAATAATTCCGTTATGTTTTCTGCAACCACTGTCAATTGTAACCTCAAATAATTTTATGACATTTCATTGGCATTATATATTAGGAATTGACATTTTCACCTTAATTGATATTGTTTTTCTAGTTTCAAAATTTAATGGATTCTTAGTAATTTTCATAATTACTTTATAAACCGAATTATAGTTTTTCAAACATCTCGTCGTTGTTTTAGTTAATTTATAGAAAAATATTTTTGCGTATGATGCATACAGCAAAATTCAATATTGACATTAAAATGTCACTTGCATATATTTGTTTGTCATCATGACACTAGGTTGCGTGGATCCACAATTTAAAAAAGTAGACCAAAGCTATACACTTAAAAATCTATATTATGCATAATATATACTAAATGTTGCCTAGTAACTATATGCCCAAAATCAGCATTTATTCCGTAAGTTCTTTATGTTGAATTATTTAGAAGAATACCAATACTCCTTCCACACACACAAAGAAAGGTACACGATAACATTACTCTCCTGGGCTAAACCTTTGCATGATTGTCCACCAACCATTTTTATATATGTTGTAGGGCACAAGTTGAACTACACACCCTACAAAAATCTTTGGTGCAAAGTATCGGTTTTCGAAGATGAAGGGAGAAACTGCATATGCGAAATTAATAAATATTATGGACTCCTACAGTAACGCTGAAGATCCTGCTAAATTTTCCTTTTCTATATTTCGTGATGTAAGGAGAAGCAAGAAAATCCCTGCATAAACTCCAGAATGCAGGAAATCTGAGAACTACAAACTCAGGCTGCTGCTCAATCTGGAAAAGGATAGGTGACCCTGTCTTCGACACGAGATCAGACTATGCTACCTCAGTAACAAACCTGAATAAAAATTCCCAAATGATTATTGAGAGAGAAGCATACTGAACAAATGCCATCCTATAGACTGATCTCGTTTAGAGATGGATTTAAGACCTTGGATGGCACAGGTTCAGGAATACAAGGTGAAGCTGTGGTTCTCCTTCGGTAAGTAGTCTTCCAAGCAGATGTATATTGTAATGATATATATGAACTTCAGTGTAATGAATTTCATAACATTTAATTATATTTTTATTTCATGGCCCAAAATTGAATTCTATTTATCAAATTTTTAAATTAATGTCAAAAAAAATGTTTGTTACTTATAGGTTAATGGTTGTGACATTAACTTGTGTCACTGATATTTGTCAAAAAAAATTTATAAATTGATAATGATTAACTCATTCAAAGAATTTTACATTTTTTTTTATCTAACTATACTAACTACAGGGTTTTATTATTTTAACTTTCTTCCTTTTTTTTTGTTTTTGTGGTTAAGATTTTACTTTCTTTTCTTTTTTTGTATTTGTTTCTAATTATACCACCTATAAACTTTAGTAGGTCCTCTTCCTCTTCTTGGGTATACTTTGTTCACCTTTACGTCTCTCACTCCTAGATGTCTTCTCACAGAATCACCCTTGATTTCGCGCTTTGTATCTCACCCAAAAATTGTTCACCACAGTGAAGTTCTAAACGCGCACCAAATTACTCTTATGTCCCTCCAAACAAACAGAAGAAAGGAAAAGGAATTAGAAGATATTTATGATAATAAATATTATAATTGTCCTTTGCAAAATATATCCTTTGTTCTTTAACTAATAAACTGTTTTTTATTTGACAAGATTGTGTAACTATTATTTAATAAAGTCTTTTATTTAATATGAAAATCTCTTTTTTATAATTTCTAATCAATCTAATAATCATGTGCACTCACACTTATTTTGCTCATCTTTCATCTTTCCATTTACTGTACCGATTTCTTCCTTGATTTCCAGTTTGTTAGTTTATTTTCACACCACTAATTACAAATAAAAATCCATCTAATTTGTGTATCTTGTTTTATTTTCTTGTTGTATCAATTTTCTTGTAATAGCGTGTAACATTAACATAAGCCATAAATAACATAATGTAAACCATATATATATAACAACTCTTAATGACTATATACATAGTAAGTTTTAATAACCATCTACATACATAGTTCTTAATCAACCATATACATAATTTTATTACTTTATTACTTTTCCTTAAGTTATTTTAAAAGAAAAAGCTTTTCTTTTACAGTTTTTTCTTATTTATCTTTTTTACGTCTCTGCATATCAACAACCACACCTAGATACCTCTTTTTCAATTTTTCTTTTCCACAAACTTCCCTTTTTTCCTTTCCTTTTTTTTTATTATCTAGCCACCCACTCTATACAAGCTACTTTTCGTTATCTATTCCTAATCACAAAACCTACTGTACATGCACTTAATCATATTATATTCTTTGAATGATTAACCCTTCATTTTATTATTTTTTTTAATTTTAAACCATAGAGTTTTTAATATCATCACAATATGTAATACTAAGATGCATAGACGGAAACCTGGGAAGGACTTAAATATGGAAACAAACGGTTTACATATACCCAGACAGTGAAGCGGCGCTCAAGGCTCTTCAGGAGGTACAAGTTACGTTGAAACTTGGAATGCCTTCACGTGCTGTGTACCCTGGCAGATCGAAATACAGTCAAACTGATATGAGTCAGGGAAGTCGATCGTTTAGCTAAAATGGGATCAGAAAACTGATTCTTTGGACCAGAGCCGGCTCTAGGAACAGCCAATCCATAAACACATTGATCAAAGAACAACAAAACCAAGTCTGGGCTGGTTATCTCAAAAACAAGCACGAAAAACTATTTGTAAATGAACCGTCCATGAAAAGAAAGAGGAATTCAATGCAGTGAGTAGAACTCGGCTAGAAACAGCAATAGGACTACCCACAAAGAATCTTTCTGAGAGAAAACATTT
>VTPC01003688.1:166501-269090 GCA_011009095.1 Ignelater luminosus | reverse complement strand
TCATAGATGGCGAAGTGTCCCCATAAACAGCATCCAACTTTGCTTTTATCTCCTCGCATTTTTTCCCATCCAAAAACAGAAAGCGAATTACCGAACGATACTGCTCTTTTTCCATCTTAGCTAAAATCACGAAACACGTCTTACTCAAATGGCTGTCAAATCCAAACTAACCTATCAATCAGTCTGCAATTTGTTATACCGTCGTTTGATAGATGGCAGCACACGATGATAACACCAACTTCCCTCAGGAACGCCTTCTGTCGTCAAACACGGGTACTTACTGAACCGCCCTCGTAGATGTCGGAAAATTCTGCACGACTAAATATGTTGATTTAGGTCGTGCTTAATTTTTATTTTAAATTCTATCTAAGTGTCCTGCAAAATTTCCTTAAGGGGCCTTTCAACTCAATGGTATAGCAACGTTATCATGGACACATAGATTTTGCTTCGGACTTAAAGTTTGGGGGATCACAAACTGTGGGGCTATTATATGCACCATTGGGTCTATCGAAGAGTATAGGCATCTTCCGTGTTAACAGTTGGGGAGAGTACCTGAAATATCAACTTTCTGCAGTAAGTCGCTGACTGTATCGTGGATATGCACTCATCTACAGGAAATTTCCCACATTTTGAAAAGTAGACTTGTACGAAAGCTGTGAAGGGCCAATGTAAAATATTTCTTAACTGAAAGTTTTCAGTTGCCAAGTAGAAATTTCCAACTGATAAACTGGACGTTTCCAGATGGCAATTGGAAATATCCAAATAGCAACTGGGAATCTCCAGATGATAGGTACGAAAGCACTGAAAAGCAAACAAAGGTTTCTACTTGATAATTTCCAGATGGCAAGTAAAAAATTGCAATTGTCATTTGGAAATCTCAGGAAAAAGAAAATGTAGAAATTCCATTTTTATTTGGACATATTCACTTGTCATATGGATATTCCAGTTGTTATCTAGAAATGGCCCATTCTTATCAACTTCCAGTTATTTCGAAATTCCCAGTTGCCATTTGGAAACTTCCTATTAGAAAATGTTGGACATGTTTAGTTGTTATTTCCACATATCATCACCCATTCGCCATATAAAAATTCCAGTTGTTATCTGGAGATTTTTCAATTGTCATCTGGAAAGGTTCAACTATCAGTTGGAAATTCTCAGTTAAAAACTATTTACATTGACCCCTAAGGGCTTTCGTGGATAAGTGGAAATGACAATTAGAAACTTTCTTCCAAGCGCTAACTGGAAAATTTCGGAAAACAACTAAGATCTCCACGTGACAAAATTACTAGTTATCATTTGAAAAATTGCAGTTGTCATTTAAAAATTTCCATTTTTAATCTGGAAATTTTTACTTGTAATCTGAAAATTGTCACATTCCGTTTGCAAATTTTCACGTGCCACCTGAAAATATCCAGTTAAAAAGAATTTTTCATTGGTTCCTCGGGATTTTCATAGATTTGCTCGTGAAAAATATGGCGGGATTTTCTAAAGTGTTGGAAAATGCAGAAAGATTTAATTAAGTTTTTATCTTCCTCCCATCACACCGTGTGAAGTATTCGGTAGAAGACACATTTTTACTGCCGAAATGTAAAGAAATACTTAGTATGTAATTTTAACAAGATTAATTAATTATCAATTAAGTTAATTGTTATTTTAGCAATATCAAGTATAAAAGATATACAGATTATGTAAAATCTTTTGTATTATGCATGATTATCAAAAACAGAAAATTAATACCTAAGCTTAAGTTTACATAGTTTATTGGAAATATTTTGAATGCATATCTTAGATTTTTTAAGGCACATTTTGTCTGAATATTTGACAATTTTTAGTGCACATAAGTGCGATGTAGAATAGAAGCTAAAACTACCCAAGTTCAAACATAAAAATTAGTAGGTATAAGTTGTTGATAATCACAAACGCAACAGTGAAGACATGTGAATTTTGAAAAATAATTAGTATTACGTTTATGGGTGAAAACATAAGCTACGTAAGTAATTAGGATATTCTATGTTTTAATGTTTACTAACACTATTTCATTTTTTTTTGCATTAATTTGCCAGTTCCATGTTAAAAGCGTTTTTAATTTCGCACTTCATGCGAATTTCAGATTTATGTAAGGACAACTTCAACATTAATTTAAATTTATATTTAAACTTGATGGACATTTGCTAGGTACGGGTAGAAATAACTAAAAGTTGGTAATAATGATTTTACTCATTTATTAAGATCGTTTACAGTTTTCTTTTCAATAATTCAATTTCTAAAAACTATAATAATAAAAATCATAATAATAATAATAATAATTAATAATAATAATAATTAATAATAATAATAATAATAATAATAATAATAGTAGTAGTAATAATTCTTTGGTTGGATATAATAAAAACTAATGCTTTTTAAGTAATAAGAATAAAGATCAAAAAATTATATTCAATAAATACATTTAAATATAGAGATATTCCTACAACAACTACTTATGAACGAACTGCTATTAAGCGTTTAAAGACCATTGATTTACAAACAATATCTCACAATGTTATTGTCTACACTTTTAAAACTCTTTATCTTTTTTCAATACTCTTTTTTAGAGAAAGAAAAGAACAAATATTTTTAATATTATCATCATTATATGTATAAAACAATACAATTTTACAACGATATGTATGTATGAGTAGAGCTATCAGTACAGTAATAGTAGTCGTGTGGTATAAAACCACTCACAGAAAAAATGGTCACATATAGTTAATAATAATAATAATAATAGTAATAATAGTAATAATAATAATAATAATAATAATCATAATCATAATCATAATCATAATAACGTAAATCATCAGTAATAGTAATAATAATAATAATAATAATAATAATTAGTGCCATATAAATTCGATGGGCACTGTAATAATAGTCTCGAGTACATTTCGTTTTAACTACGTTTTCCTTTTTGCTGTATCTGATGTGTATTTACCTCGAGTTCCATAAAATTCGCCTAATCATGTGAACAAACTAACATCCTATCAATCTAACAAGAATATATTAATATACTTTTTGGACAGTCCTTATGTTTTCTTCACTATTAGCGTGCATACAAACTAAAATTGGAACAAAATGAAAACATTTGCATACCAGTCGTATAATACATAAGCAAATTACCTACATAAAAAATTAGATATTAGGTATGTTACACAGAAATCAAGGTTATAATTTGTAATGACTATAACCTTCCATCATATTACATCCTCATCAAAACTTCCTTTTGTTTGAAATTTTTAAAAATTGGATATCACAATACGACACGACTGGTAATTACTTTTTTTATACAAGAAGGTTAAAAAACAAAACGACTATGTTATTTGGAAAGAACATTGTGATACAGTACGGCCCTAGCAAAATAAGATTAGAACTTTTATTATAATATTAGTATAACAATTTATTAGCTAAGGCAGACTGTTTTGATGATTTTTCCTTAATGTACACATAGTTTTAATTTATTTACAACACATTACATAAATACAAATATATCCAAACTATGTAATTCTTAATGTTGAGTATGTCATGAACGTGTTTGCCATAAATTAAAAGAATTTTTATTTTTTCTTTAAATTCTTATATTTACATCAGCGTGAATGCTTTTGGATGCTTTAAGCCTGAAATTAATTTTGAAGTATTAAAAAATGTATTCAGTATTTATGGCAAACATCTACACTACATACCTACATCTTAGAATGAAGTGTGCTATATGCTCTACACATCTCATTAAATACATTTTTGTTTGTTATGAATGCTTTTATTTCTTTTGACCCACAGTTTTGTAGTTGTATAGTGCATCTTGAGTTTTATGATTCTGCAGCTCAAACACAGGAATTAGCAGGTATTATTTATTTACGACTCAATACAATAAAACTCAAAATGCACGTCCAATACCGTACAAGACAGGACAGGTATTTTCTTTAGAATTTAAATCTTTTGAAAATAAAAACGTCATGTAATTAGAAGAACAAACGTATCTAAATATTCCTTACCAATTTGGTAAAAATATAAAATTGGATTCATTTTACATAATTCCTAATCGCTTTTTACGTATTCATTTACGAAAATCTCTTGTACGAATAGCTATTTATAAAACAAATAATTTCCACGTTGTCAATGATGGAAATCTGTGACGTTTGACAAAACCAAATAAAATAAATGTAGGTAAAAACTTGTCTCACTTTATTTTATTTGCTTACGCATATGACGATAAACGTCATGCTTCTTATGACGTACTAAAGAATACAATGCAACCTACATTACATGCATTTAATTTCAAAATTTGCTCTGACTTTATGAACTAACACGTTTCCGTCGTTATTCAGTTATGCGCATGCATGTCTGATCTCTAAACAATAATATGTGAAAACAAGAAATAATTTATTTAGGAATATAACTAAACCTATAAACTCAGTTATTTACTGATACTGAAATTACTAGAGAAATGATCATTTAATAAGATACTACCTATTACGTATTACGTCATCTAATCTAGATACTAATTAATAATAATGTGTTGCTTAACGTATATTATTGGTTAATTAAATTAGTTATCAAATTACATGAAGTTAAATGTCTTCCATTGGATTAAGATGAGAAAACTGAGACTAGATTGGAAATTTAATTACCATAAGCAAGATTTTAGCAAGGAGAAAGGAAATAACTTTAAATTCTTTAGATACTTGCTTACATCATTTTTTAAAATTCTTTTTCTTTGTTAGCTACAAGTGTTTACGAAAGTTGAACCATGGAAACAATTGTTGAAACAACTGCATCCATGATAATTAAGAATAATCACAATTAACACGGTTCAATTTTCGTAAATATTTGTCATTATTGCCCACAGTTTCTAATTTGAGGTAAACAAGAGATGACACATCAAATAATTCATTGACAATCGGCTAGTCATGTTTAAGCCATTTTTAAACAGATCACGATATTTTTAATAACGTACATCTTAGAGTAATCTTTCTGTAAGGAACAAATCAAAAAAGTAATATACAGAGTGTCTCAGTTTGAATCTTGATAACATCGACAGAAACATCGAAAAATAAGTGAGGTATTTGGATGAAATATCGTACATGGTTGTTATTACAGAAGATCTATCTTTCTAGCATATTTTACTATTGGTCTTCTTCTGTCTGTCTGTAATACTTCTGAAAAAAATTGTGACAACTGTAGCAGCAGAGTCATTTAGGAAATCGTTCTTATTGGAAAACGCCGAAAAAACTTCCGTTAAATTAAACGGTTGAATATCTCTGATATCCACCGGTTAACGTTGTGAGCAGCAATGAAGTACCATATAGCAACTGAATAAAAGGTAAACTCCCCCCTCCTCACAATTATCGGCAATACAGAGTGATTCAAATTTAAATCGGGAAATTTCGTAGGCGGATGCCATATTTCAGGATAGTTATAGTTTGTTATGGTCGAAAATTATCAACCAACAGATTAATTGAATTTCATCAAAATGTTTGTCTACACGAGTTATAATCGCGCTGACGCATTACCAGTAGCAGTCGTTAGATTGTTTGAAAATGAGTGCTGCCAACCATCCAGCAATCTCAGGTTGTCAGTGCGACCACTTGCTGCTTGCTCGTGTACGCAAATAGCTAGGCTAGGGGCTAGCTATAAATATCCACAACTGAAGATTTACAGCATTTATGACAACTTGTTGCACTGTCACGGCAACAGTGTAACTATTCGCCACAGATTAAATAAGAGTCAGATGTTTCACTTCGACAGATTTGTGGATTCTATTGCTCTCTTTCCAAGCAACTTCCAGAGCTTGCTATTTTGACATGTACTGCGCAAGCAGCACAGCTTGGTATGAACTTTTCATAAAACGCGCGTAAAAAAGTAGGCATGGTAAACTTTCAGAGCTGCAAAGTAAATGCGCAGAGACAAAAAATGGGAACATTGGTGGCATAGAGAGTGAAATATCTGACTTTTGTTTAATCTGTGTATTCACCCTCATATTGGTTTCTAAAAATATCAATAGAGGTCGCAACAATCTTATTTTTCTCACATATAAAAGTAAGTCGCCTGCAAGAGGGCGTTGTAAATATTCAACCCTTCAAAGCTCTCAAAAAAAGTATCAAAGTCTATGCTTGTGTTCAGGAGTAGTTAGCCTGGTGACTCTTGATGTGTCAACCGACATGTGACACATGTTCACGTGTCAAGCAATCGGGAGTTTCTTCATTTGATAGCATGGTAGGGTGCTTATATTGATTATAAGTATAAGTACATACTTAAACCAAATAAGTATCTGTTCCTAGCATCAGCTTTTACTGAAATTCTATTAATATAATTTTGAGAGACTTTGGAAAATCTAATTCTACTAGAAAATGATGCATTCTACTAGGAAGAAAAATGCAAACGCGATTTTTTTGCTAAATAATTAGATTTAGGATTAATTAGTTTTCCAACGACTTAACTTTTGTTTTTCAGAAGCGTGACTGCTCCTCCTTAAATCTCCGCCATATTAAGATCAATAGTAAAATATGACAGAAAGACAGATCTTCTGTAATAACACCCAAGTACAAAATTTCATACAAATACCTCACGTAGCTATAGAGATATTAAAGAAATAAGAATTGTTTCGTGTAACTTTGACACCCTGTAGCTTAAAGACTAAGCGTTTACATGACAAGGTACACTTATTCTTCCACGTCTAATTACCTTCCAAACTTATCAAGTGCAAATGAGAGAAAATATTTGGCAGGCGCATTCTACATAGTCTTCTTCTACAAGCTACTGAAAAACTAAAGAAATCTCTATTTTCAATATCAGCACTCAATACAATAATTTGGATTGCATTCCTTGACAGAAACCAAGCTTACTTTGCTGTATAACTCTTTTACCTAAAAAGCACCGTTCTTCAGATACGGGGCGTCAAAATTTCTTATTTTCAAGTAAATTTTGACACTCTGTACATTCAAAAAAGTGCACTTTAGGGGAAGAAATTACATGACAAAGTAAGCATAATCTTTGTCCAGAAATGTCATACTTAACAATTACATCCTGGTTTTGAGACAACGCATGATCTTAACCACGGACCGTTGAATTTGAGAGATTTTGGGAAATCCAATTTTACTAGAAAACTATGAATTCTACGAGAAAAATACAAGAATCACTTTTTTGTCGGATGGATTGACTTCGAAAATAAAAAAAATTAATCAGTGGCGTCCTAGCAATTTCCCGCCTTTGATGAATATATCAAGGACAAAACTACGTAGAATAGTAAATAGACACCTAGGAATAACAAGCTTGTAGAAAATCTCTGACCTTGTTCTTGAAATATGAAAAAACAAAAAATCCTTGAAGTGAAAGATGGAGGACGATATACCAACTACCAGACGCTAGACAAAGATGAACTTTTTTTGATATCCTTAGGCATTAAATGGATAGACCGGATAAGGAATGAGGAAGTTTTGGGGAGCGCAGGGGGACGACGGGAACTATTGGATGTTGTAAACAAATGGAAATAGAACGGGATAGGACATGTATTGAGGAGTGATTGCTTAATAAAAGACGTTTTAGAGGGTTTTGTCACAGAAAAGAAAAAAAGAGACAGGAGGAGGTGAAGATGACAGACGAGCTGCGAGAGGAAGGAAATGGATATGTTGGTATGAAGACGAGAGCACAGGAGAGGGCAGTGTAGAGAAGTTCCTAGAAAGGACCTGTGAAGACAGACAACTTTTGATGATGATGATGATGATGAGTCTTTATCTCAGGAACGACTGGCTCTATCTAGATGGGACTTGGAATAGTTTTCAGAAAATGTGTGCGGGACTGACTTTTTCTTCGTCTTCTTGCCCAATATCATGTATCCCATTAATGACTGGTTCTGCAGAGATGGATCTTGGACTGTTAGGTGTGGAAAAGGAAGCGCTTGGAAAGTATCCGGACATTATCGTTCGACGACATAGACTGACCTTTGGCCACCAAAGGTGGCCCAATCGAGGATGTAGCCCAAACCATAATAGTTTAGATACATCCCGTATCTAAGAAACGGCTGATCCTATAGAGATGGGACTTCGGTAGGGAGGTGGTGCGGTGGGAGAAAGCTTGCAGAAGATGCGGAACCGACCGTCTTTTTTTTGCAGCTAACCTGCATGTCGCAGGCGTCGGCCCTGAGCGGAGCCGCAAAACAGCTGAGTGGCTTTCGCTCTTTTTCTGATTTTGTGTAAACGATTACAGAAAATTTTGTTCAATACACGTGCGCTGTTACATTTCAGGCACAAGGCCAAAATTTACAACAAATCTCTTCCTCGCGCTTGAAATGTGGCGTGATAGCCCACTAGTATCGAAAATAACTACTATTATACAAAATATACGCAAGATATTAGTCGTTTATGTATTATTTGAGATGCGTGGATTACTAGAAGTTAAAAGCATATCCAGAATATATTTATGTTGAAAATTAGGAAAATATTTAAAAAAGATTCACGTGACCGCAAAGGCCAATGCGATTGGCGTGACGTCATTCGATACGACTGACTGCTTCCATCTCTTTATTTTGTTTCTTGCGCTTCCATCATCTACAAATTGTCATTGCTGTGTAAGGTTATTTCAATATGTCAAACTCTTGTTTAGTTGTTTTCCAATTGCTTTTCACAAATTTTATGTAAGATCTATAAATACACTTAATTCTTTTAGGATATTTTCAAATTTAACTTAAACTTTGAAATTTTGAACTGTCAACTTCCAATTACAAAAATGTCAAAAAAATGTAGAATCAAAAGCGCTACCAACCATTTGAAACCACTAGATCATCGGGACGTAAATTATGAAATTTTCGTAACAGTTTAATGTATAAAATCTAAACAAATTGTGACTATTTTTAAAATTCTGGGATTAATTATTTTATATTTTTACATTATTTATTAGTGATAATTATAGAAGTAGCTACAAATTTAAATTTCCAAGTTTATATTGAATATTTTGCTTTGAGAGTCATTTTATTTTTTTAACTAGTTAACCCTGGACTTATCGAGCGACGTCACACGACGGCCATTATAAACGCCTCCGTTTTCACGCGTGAGAAAATTATTTGAATTTCAAAAATTTCTTTCTTGCAGAATCATCATCAAAATTACGTTTTAATATTTTTTAAGACTTATTAGGTGTTACTTTATTTTGAAAATATTTGGGCTCATTTTCCGAATGCACTATACAACTTATTTCAGAAATGGTCTACAAAAGAAGACATTAAAAGAACTTATTCAAGATAATCCTGAAAGTAGTTATTTAAGATTGGCAAACACATTTTAGAAATCTTAATTTTTACAAAATGAAACTATGCTATAAAAGAACTTGAAAGGTATAAAGGAATATTTAAATAGATACGTTTGTTGTTCCCTTTTTCCTTGTATGCTGTAATAATACAGAGATATATTTTGATTATTTTCATCGTTTATTTATCGTATTTGAAGGCAATCTACATTTTGACTTATTTTCGTAAAACCAACCGGATGTAATATTTGTATTGATTTGTAATCAAAGGTCTGTAAATGCCGAAGAAACCTACAAAAAAAATATTGCACTGACTTCAATATGCGTATTCTAAATATCGAGAACGCATAAAAAACCAAATTATAGCAAAAAAGATTTGTTGATGCAACAAACCTTTTTGTTACTAACGATATTATTAAAAAATAAATTAGAACTAACAATTCTTTTATGTAATGTGGGTTATATTTTCTCGTGCGTGAAAAATGTACGTACCTACCATTACAATAAGGAACGTATGTTGTTAGGCATTGAAATTCAAAAAAGAAATAACACAAAGAAGAAACATACTAATTTTTGCTTTACGTTGATGATGACAAACAACAGGTTAACACCATTTTACATAAAATTACATCAAACATAACATTTAATCGTACACCTACCTGTATATTTATATTTACAAGAAATACATTTAATAGTAATAATAGTAATAATTGTTTTTTTAATACAAGACATCCAGGAACATTACCTTTTTTTTATTTTAACTAGGTATAACTTGATTGGAATGTTTTGGATTTGTATACATTTTCTATATTATTATTATTATATACAATTCACTGACTGCTCTGATGTTCTTTTTTACCGTGTTTACCACAGTGTCTACATAATATACAGAGAACACCTACTAATAGCGTGATGTGTAAATTTGGTACAGTATTTAACATTTAAAAAACAAATAAAAAATATAGACCATGAAATCTTTTACATTATTATAATAATCTACATCTATTGCACTTTTTATCTTTATATTATATTTTACAGGCTATCAACAGTAAAACGTGAAAGGTAACTTGAAAAAAACATCGTAACAAAACAAATATAAACAAACTTACACTAAAATGGTGTTCGTCCACGATTTTAAGTTTAGAAAAAATAACTGTCTTATAGGTATTACAGTGAATGATATCAAACCTCCCGTAAGGTGGAGTAGAAAATCCAAGAATTCAAGTCACTTCTTTTTACATCCTATTCTTATTGTTCTTCTTGGTTTTTCTTCGGCGCTCAGGATTTCCTAAAACAATTAATAATACTATAATTAGACAAAAGCATTTTTCAATATTCAAACAAGTATAGTTTGGCCAAAAGCAGTTCAAATAATTCTTTTAAAGAAAAAAGTTTTAGGACAAACAGGGTTTAATCTTTGTCGAGGAATGCGATGCAAGTAGATACTAATTGGATCCTGTTTTTGAGATGATGTACGATCTTGCCAAAGGTCGTCGAATTTGGACGGTTTTGAAAAATTCGACTTTACTAGAAACCAAGAGTAGCTTTTTGTTTCAAATCGATTCCTCGGAAAATAAAATTTCTTTTATAATTTTTCAGTGGAGTAACAATTTGTTTTTGCGTAGGGTGCTATACAACCCCCAATTCTACGCCTCTGGTAAGGATACCAAACGTAATACTAAGTAAAGTAGTATAGATCCTTTAAAGTAACAAACATGTAGGAAACTTCATTCCGACATATTGAGAAAACAACCAATTTTAAATGAAACCTTGACACACAGTATCTCAGAAACGGCGATTTCTATTTTTCAGTTTCTGAAATTGTTACGTATAATAACATTTTTTCTAACACTGCGTTTTTGCGACAAGTTTATGTTAAGAATTGCTAGAAGTATCAGCATGTCGCGGTGTAATGGTACTTATTAAATAATCTTGAAGGGAGGTTTGTAACTTTAGCTTTAAATTAATGCTATAACATTGTACTTAGTTATAAGTGGCTGCAGTGTCTGCACTTGTATTCGTTTATTGTAGATACACTATACCTGGGCCCTAAAAAGAAAACGGCGTTATGTTTAATAATGTTTAATATCGAGAACCACACGAAAAACCTTAAAACGCGTGATTCCCTACAACCCTAACAAAGTTAAAAATAAAAGTTTCAGAATGGTCCCCAGATCAGAGAATCTGTGCTATTTATAGACAAACATAATAATTGTGTTCATGAATTTAGTGTTTCAGGAACTAAGTAGGTACGCATCTGACTAACTGTTCTATAGGTAAACTAAACAAAAGCTAAGACAGTAAAAATTTCACTTTTGCTTCTGGTAACGTGGCGGAAGAAAGAAGAAGAAGAGTGAAATAATCCAAACCACTGGTATACCGTTTTTAAAAATAAACAAAAATCTACAAATTGAAATTTTAGATTCTTTAAATCTAATCTTGCCATGGTTAAGTAGCATTTTTGTGTTTCTACGTATTATTGCTGAGAAATTATATGCACCTACAGAGAATTAGAGGACAATTCTGCCGGTTCCTGATACTAAACTTGGACGTCATCTAGAATCTTCTGAGGCATAGACGGTATTACAGTTTTAGAATTCTGATGATGTCAGTAAGGAAAAAAGAGGAAGACAATATTAATTCTATGTTAACTTAAAGGAAGTCACCTCTGTTTTATAAACATCGTGAATAAAAATAAGTTTTGAGGTTTGCCAAACTGCGCCCAAAAGAATTAAATTATCTCGGAGCTCATAGAGCACGTTCTGTTTGTTCTTAAATCTGTGCTCAGTACAAAAACTAAAAAAAATTCTTTGTAGAGAAAATCTTGAAAGTGAGGCTGGGTGGCACCTTTTTTGCGACATCACGTGGAAAGGTGTCTTCACATGGAATTGGAGGTGCCATTAAAAGATTAACGATAAAAACCAGTTTTCAACTCCGAAGAACACTGCTAATATTAATCTTGACTTTTATTTCTGATAACCAGCGTAAAGCTAAACGTGAGTTTTTGCGATTAGGGGAGAAAATGTAACTCGGATATGTAACACTTTACATTTATATTCTTCCGTTCCATTATCAAAAATTAAGGGTCAGTTTATTGGAGGTAAATTAAATATTTAGTTGAGATTAAAATTGATGCTCTTTTCATGAAAAGGTACTTCTCACCCTTTAAATGAAACTAAATTTCAAGTCCCTGTTGTAAATAGATCGAAAAACGTACACGCATATAAAGACAACAGTGCAGGCAAATGTTTGGAAACTTTGACTCTTTGTAATTACCACACCAGCCATACTAGGCAGGTATCTCTTAGTTTGTCTTAGAAAGACGTTACAAAAAGTTTCAGTAAAATGTAAGACATGAAAGTCAATTTTCTCCAAAACTTTTGGGATTTGAGGTGGAATGACTCAGTATATATATATATATAAGAGTTGGGGAATGTTGCAGCAGGATATAGTTATTATAACTATACGCTGGTTGCAGAATCAGCGGCCAGGGCCGGCTGAAGAGCCGGGTTTGCGGGGCAACTGCCCAGGGCCCCGTGCATGCTGGGGCCCCGCGCCTTGAGAGAAAAATAATTAATTCTTTGTATCGATATGTTCAGAACAAATAACATTTCTAATTTTTTCTAAATATTTAAAATAAACAAATTAGACTATGTCTGAAAAAGCAGTGTTTCTTCTTTTTTTATTTTAAGGGCCCCGCAAAATTTCCAGCCGGCCCTGTCAGCGGCCATGTTTGATTGAAAATGTATGTTTAGGAGTCGAATTTTCATAGAAACACACAACAAAACTATTTCAAATACTTAGAATAATCGTAATTGGTAAATCATGAGACAAAGAAAAGAACAAATTAGTTGAGTCAACTAAAAATAAATCATGAGTAATTTTAAAAGATATCTCTGAGATGCCTTTTAATAGCAGAGTTCAAACTAGGTTTTTTAGTTTTTTCAAATACGTTTTTAATGTGCCGTACAGGATAGCTACTTTTCTCTTTGAAATGTTAGAGACCTTAGGAATACGTTTCTCTAAGTTCTATGCGTTTTTCATAAACTGGACGACCGAGAATCTTTTTTATAGTATAATATGGCAGTGCCGCGTTTTTCATACCTTGCTAAGATAACGACCACACGTCATTGATGATACTACATTCCTTCCTTAAGTGAAATACAGTCCCACGTTTCTCTCTACCGACGGCATTTTCATAGTAGTTTTAACTCAACCGGTCAAGAAAAAACAAAAGTACATAAACAACCCTTTCCTATATGAAAAACACTCCTGAGCACTTGATCGACTTGCTTCAGTTTTTGTTATGACATTTAAATAATTCCGGATATTTAAGGTGGGTTTATACTCATTCATTTAACACTTAATTTAATATTTACCATTTAATTTAAAAGATAAAGTTCATGTAAAACAATAGAAGAGTTTATACAGGTTTAAGGGGTATTTATGATTTATCATTTAATTTAGAAAGTTGGTTATCTTTCAACTTAACATTTAATTTATGAAATAATTTAGGAAATCTTACATTTCTACTCTGCCCGTATAAAATGAACACGATTAAGTTATTAGATTTTTTTCTAATACCATAATCACTTTAAAAACTGTATTTAGGGAATTATCACTGAATTTACTGCAAGCATGTTTTGTCCGTCCACATACTATGAAATAAACACTCCTAAAAATAATAAATGTGAACATATAAATTAGGCAAAATAGAAATGCGCATTTAACTTGAAAATCATTAAATTATTTACGAAATGCAATTTGAAAAGGAAGCGTATCTACTTAGATTTAATATGCAATGCAATTAAACTGAAATCATACATCAAATTAAATTAATGCAGCCGTGAATAATGTTAAAAGAATTTTTATCAAATGTTTTCGTCATGAAAAAATCGTAATGAGCATTCATAATTGTCCAATTACCAAGTGAAATGTGTTGTAAAATGAACCTTTCGTTCTGCTTCATGCACGTTTACATTACTGTACCTTTCTTTTCCCTCTACTCTTTTCCAAAAGTCGTTATACGAGGGCGGTTCAATAAGTACCCGTGTTAGAAATGAAGACACAATTTTTTTCAAATTTTTTTTCTATTTTTCAACATAGTCTTCTTTTAGAAATATACACTTCTTCCAACGTTCCTACCATTTTTTTAACCCCTCCAAAAAAAAATAGGATTTGTCGAACTCTCCAAAATACGCCTCTATCTCGGCGATGACTTCCTCGTTTGAGCTAAATTTTTTTCCCGCGAGCCATTTCTTCATGTTAGGAAACAAGAAAAAGTCGCAGGGAGCCAGATCGGGTGAATGCGGGGGGTGCGGCAGCAATTCATAACGCAATTCATGCAGTTTGGCGGCGACAACTCCGGATGAATGTGCTGGTGCGTTATCGTGGTGAAACAGCACCTTCTTTTTCGCCAAATGCGGCCGTGTCTCCTTCAATTTTTTGTCGAAGCTGTCTAATAACTCACTGTAGTATTGTCCAGTGATCGTTCTTCCTTTTTCTAAAAAATCCATGAGGATGACGCCGTTCGCATCCCAAGAAATCGTCGCCATGACCTTTCCGGCCGATGGAACCATCTTCGCCTTCTTTGGAGCAGATTCACCGGGAGAAATCCATTGTTTTGATTGTTGCTTAGTTTCTGGTGTGTAATGATGAATCCAGGTTTCATCAACGGTGACAACTCGACGCAAAAACTCCTTCGGATTTCGCTTAAATTGCTCCAAACACTGCTTCGAAGTTAACAGCCGCATCTGCTTGTTGTCCACCGTTAGCAATCACGGCACCCATCGCGCCGACAATTTTTTCATCGCCAACTTATCATGTAAAATATTAATTGCCG
Organism: Ignelater luminosus; assembly: GCA_011009095.1. NCBI lineage: Eukaryota > Metazoa > Arthropoda > Insecta > Coleoptera > Elateridae > Ignelater > Ignelater luminosus. Next base: position 253,975 of record VTPC01003688.1, on the reverse strand, counting down.
TTCCGGTCGACACACCTACGGCCTCTGCTACTTCACGCAGTTTCGTTCGTCGATCAGCGAGAATCATGTCCTGAACTTTTTGAATGATTTCCTCGGTAACCACGTCTGCCGGGCGTCCTGGTCGCTCCTCATCAAAAACGGATGTTCGCCCACGTTTAAATTCGTTGAACCAATATCTAACTGTGGTCATAGATGGCGAAGTGTCCCCATAAACAGCATCCAACTTTGCTTTTATCTCCTCGCATTTTTTTCCCATCCAAAAACAGAAAGCGAATTACCGAACGATACTGCTCTTTTTCCATCTTAGCTAAAATCACGAAACACGTCTTACTCAAATGGCTGTCAAATCCAAACTAACCTATCAATCAGTCTGCAATTTGTTATACCGTCGTCTGATAGATGGCAGCACACGATGATAACACCAACTTCCCTCAGGAACGCCTTCTGTCGTCAAACACGGGTACTTACTGAACCGCCCTCGTATATACCTATTATCAGAAGATTAATATGTTTGTGACTAAATTATTAAATTTTAAAACGCCAGCGTAACGATGAATCAAACAATATTTTGCTACTTTCGATCTAATCGCATTTCTATATAAAACTGTAAACGGTAATGGCACCCGCGAAATTGTTAATTTAATTATTATATTTAACTCAAGCTTAAACTCGTTATATTAAATTCTGATTAGGTTAATAAACAGCTAATTAATTCATCGTTACGTCAACGTTAAAGTGGCTCATGAATTATGCAAAAATTATAAACAAGCACTAAAATTGTTAATAAATCCATTTTTATGTTTTCGTAATTTATGACGCTTTCGTTAATCTATTTTCTGATTCGACTTTAGCATAATTTAAACATTTCCAATTGATACACTAAATGATAACATTTCATTGTTTTAAACGTTTTCTGTCTTCATCAACTGTTCACACAATGTTCAACAAGTAAAAGTAATAAAAACAGATGAAGATGTTGATTTATTCAAAAAGCTATCGAGCAGCTTGGGCTTAAATTTGATATAACTTTAAAGAAAAGAATGACAGAATAGATAAGAGAAAATAATTCTATTAAAATATATATAATTATAATTAACATAATTTTAGGAAATGGGTAAGTGTATTTCAAATAATAGTAAAATGAGTTTTCTATATCTCGAATGACATGATGTAATTAGTAACTTTCAACTAACCATAAGTTGGTTATTTAGTGTCTACGAGTGTTTAGAGTAGATTTCCAGCGTTTTCCACAGAACCCTCAGCGTTTTTATCCGAATATCGAGACGTTTAATGACATTATGAAAACCCATACCATGTAAGTCCCTAAATTCGAGTTTCAATCTTACAATAAATTTTGCAAATTTTAAACTCACAGCCAATACATCACAGGTTCACAGAGTTAAGATGATTTGGGCACATTATGTGTCGCCCTTCCCTTTCCCGTGGTGTTACAGCCCTTAGAGGGTCCCAGTCTGCCTCACAACAGTCCTCCACTCATCTCTGTGCCTTGTTTTCTGCCTCCATCTCAGGACACCAAGTCTTCTCAGATCCGCTTCCACATCCTCTGTTCACCTGAGTCGGGGCCTTCCTCTTTTCCTTCTTTCTCCCGGTCCATTCACAAAAACCTTCTTCATTGCCCGTTCTTACCCTGCTTTCTGGACGGGCCCCGCCCGTCGTTTGCGGTCCTTCTTTCCAAAGAGCTGCTGAAGCTCCGCATTGGTTCTTATCCACCAGGCCTGCCCTTCCTTAACCGATCCCTATATCTTTCTCAATACTTTCCTTTCCCATCTCCTTAGGACTTCCTCATCCCTTCGCTGCCATACATTACAATTGGGCGGAAACCGCAAGGTATAATACTATTTCTTCAATTACCCTGTTTCTGGTCATGTGGAAATATTTGGTTTTAGCTGTATTTATCTTCTCTGCTCCAGCGCTGCATAGACCACCTCCAGTTCAGCTCGTGACCCTGCCAGTTGTCCAACATCGTCTCATGACTCCCTCCAAAAGTAGGTTAAACAAAATTGAAGAAAGTCTGCCTTAAGCCGACAGTAATTTCCAGTTGATCGGAGATCTTTCCACCTACTTTCACTCTACTGGTGGTCCTACACACCGACATCCTAATCAGTCGTATGTATTTCCTTGTTATTCCAAACTCCCTCAAAGTTTCATATATGTAGCTTCCTTCTCTTCACAATGCCATAGGCCTTTTTGAAATCCACACATAGCTGACGCACATTTACGTCGTGTTTCTAACATTTTTATAGTATTTGTCTTAATGTAAATATATGGTTTATAGTAGACGTATTTGCACAAAAGCCGCATTGGTAATCACCGAGAAAGGTATCAAAAATAGGAGCTAGTCGTCTGACCATACTTTTGCGAATTATAGGAGGTACTCAATAATGAGATCCCCCGTAGTTCTCGTAGACCATTTTGCCCTGAAGAACCGGACAACCTCCTTCTAGGCAGACTGCTTTCACCACAGCTAAAGACCCCTGTCTAACTTCACAGCTCCTCGGCTACCTCGGCTATCCAGAAGGTACTCAGTCAGCTAATACCGCCTTCGGCTACCTCTCGATACTGGTGATGCTGCTGCCCACCACCGAAAATTTTTATCGACATTCCGATCTAGATCCGCCGGGTCAGGTGAAAAAGCTGGCTGCTGTCTTTCGTCATCTCTCAACAGCTCATCTTTTTTACCTGGGTCATAACAAGCATTCGTGCACCCCCCCCCCAATTGGACCCCTGTGTATTTTGGGTTACACAGTCTAAATCACTTTTCCACCTAGGATAACCAGGAAAATTGCTTAACCGGCCGACAATGACACTCAATCCGTAGCGCAAAATGCTGGGTTGTGGTTTTAGAACGATATTCCTACCCCAAATCCACAAATTATATTCATCCACGATCAACGGATTGCAGTCATCGCCCACCAAGTGTATTTACAACTACAACACCAGCTGAACGTTGTTATCACCACCAAAGTCAACGTCACAATCAAACGCCGCTACAAATACCTTCACCCATCATCAAATGCTACCGCTTTACTCAATTGCCTCTGTCACCGTTACCATTTTGTCCAGCATTGAGCACCGCATAATATCATCCAATAACCATTTGCGTTGAATTGAAAAGAAGCTAGATAAACTGCTAAATATCCTCTGATATAATGATAATAATATGATTTGCATTCCATGTCAAGATCCTTAATTTAGCTGCTGCTCAATTCGACTTTTACTCTGTTCGACTTGAGCCTCTGTTAATATGCACGCTTACACAGGTAGGCACGAAGCTGTACTTGTATTTCCGAATCTGACCTTTCTAAAGAAACCAAATGAACTCTCCATCTTCGTGAGCTTCATTCCATTATACTCGATTTGAGTGTAATTCTTATTGGTTATGCACACACTTAAGCAACAAATCGTTGAAAGGAAGGAAGAAAAAAAATATTGGCAAGATCTGGCCCTTTTCAATAAACCAAACAAATTTTCTGTATCTTCTTTTTCTTTGTGAACTTCACCACTCGGTTAGAGTCTGTTTCCTAATAGACTCCTTTCTTATGTATAACTCATCAAGACATGAAAGACAGAAGGAAGCTGTGTTTATATTGCCAAGTCTGACTAAGTAAGCCGACTCTTCTTAATCTTTACAAGTCTCATTCTGTGCTACTCGACTTGAGTCTATTCATCAACATGCACACATGGACAGATTTCTTTATTATGCGTGACCCATCAAGACACGAAGCGTTGTAAGAAAAGAAGGAAAAAATATTGTCCCATCTCTGGCCTTTCTTAATAAGCGAAATAGCCTCTTCTTTAGCTTCGTCAGCCTCATTCTACTTTCTTCTACTTTTTGGTAGTTTATATTGCACACTTAGGTAGGCTCCTTTAACTATGCAGAACTTATCAAGACACGAAGCTGCGTTCATATTGCCACGTTTGGTCTCTCTTTCTGTTCGTGAGTCCCATTCTATTCTATTCGATTAGAGTCTGTTCGTTAATATGCCTACACAAAAAGACTTTTTTACTATTCATGATTCATTAAGACAAGGAGAGTTAACAGAAGAAAGTTTGATATGGATAGTCATAGGTGCCGCGCTGTCATGAAGGTGCACTTCCTAGATAGAAAATGTTTCTACAAATCTAACGATAGAATAGAGACGAAACACCTTCAACGTTGCTCGACCTGTCTGACAATCTTTTTTTTCTATCATAGCTGGATGGCTGTTAGTGAGGAATAAAGACTGAAAACTGTAGACTATAACACAGAGAAAATGCTTTTTTCAGGTTTTTTGTTTCAGTTTCTTAGCCATTGATTTACTATCTTATTTTTTTCTTTTTATTTTTACCTTATTTCTGAAGAGATTTAAATCCGGAAACCAGTTGTGCAGTCTGCATATTGTCTTTATCTTAGTTTTTGTACAATCAGGGTAGTGCCACCTTGTGCTACCTAGAGGTTCTTCTGCACTTCGAATGACCTCAGACGTCAAGCACCCCATGTTCAATTTAAATAGACGAAAGCTTGTAGATGTAAGCGCAAACGGTGGAGTTTCTTCGGGTTTCCTCAAATTTGACATTCATTTTCGGAGTACAGTCGTAAGAGCTTCTTTGCAGGTTATACTCAAAATATTGAATAAAAGAAAGAGATTTTGCAAGAAACCTTGATGGTTTGAAAGCGGTTGAAATTTGATGTAATGGCTAAAAACAATCTAAGGAATGATATGTTGAATCATCAACTATCGTCCACGACAGAAAAATTTCCATTTCTCGGTAAGACACCTTTCCATAAATACAGTGGTTAGGGAGAAAAAACAAAAGAAGATCAAACTGCGCCTGTATCTTTTTAGAGGTTGATACATACTGAAATCTTATAGTGATCGCTGAATGTTTGGTGTTTCTCACGATTTTTCGATTTTTCACGTGGGAAAAGCGTAGGACAGTCTCCTATTTATAAGTTTGCGAACGCGTGAACCCTAGCGGCGAAAACTGAAAAAATGAAAAGCCCGTTCTATCGATTTTGTACACCAGTTCCGAAATAGAACAAATACTTCAAGTCCCATTTCGATATCTTTCAAAAATCCCATCGCGCCCCCTGCTATGGAACAGAACTTGATAAACTGTGCATGGGTAGATAGGCTGATGGTTTCTAAAGACAGCCTTTCTACTCCTGGTTCCTCAATGTTGCGCTCATTGACACAGGAAACTTTTGCCATTTTTTGCCAACAGTTTTAGGTCATTACTAGTCCAGCATACCCGAATACTATAGTGAAATCCGATCATAATTCTTAAAATCGTTTCCTTGGTTATCAAGTATATTGCGCCATATTACGCCATATTGCATTTAAATGTATTTCGTGTTTTCTTATTATGCAGGACTGCTATAGGAATGAACATCTCAAACGGGGTTTCGATATCTCACAAAAGCCTCCACTTCACCCACCTCTTTTTTGATCTCCATCCCCCTTCTTTTATCAGGAAAGGAGGAACGGTGCAGGGTCCTTATTGGGGCGCATGGGAATCCATAAGAACAGGAACCATCAAAATCAAAAGATAATGGCTGCGCCCGAAAAAGGCCTTTTTTGACCTTTTGACACGCTCGTTCTCCAAACCTAAGTAGTGATTAGTGTAAAGCCACTTTTTCAAGCTTGGTGGACAACAACTTCTTACCGTGTCCTGTATAGAACATAACTGGCCGCAGTGGTCAACCATGGGTACCAAAAGAAAACATTGATAATTCGGAACATATGGAAAATATCTTTTCATTATAAATGCCGTGTTCATTGTAGATTTGTATACAATCAAATTTGGTGAAAAAGAACTTGCGATCATTAGAACTTGTTTAGGTCCAAATCGTGGCGGCACTTTAGCTGTTAAATGATTTCTACAAAAATGAGCTCAGCAATTAACATTAACAACGTTCAAGAATCAAGAGTCACGTAGTACGTTTTTAGAGTATTATTTTATTGATTATGTAGTAACTAACAAGTCCGATCTAATGCTGATTGTAAAGGCCTGCACGTGCCGGGTTTTCTAGCCGGGCCTTTACGCGGCCCGGGTCTAAAAAGTTATCGGGCTTTTCGGGCTTACGTCTGGTCAATCGAGTCTTATACGAATCTGTCAGGTCTTTTGGACTTGAGTCTCTTGAGTCTAATGGGGCCGTTTGGATTTCTCGGGCCTGTCGGGTCTTTTGAACTTCTAGACCCTTCGCGTCTGTCGGACCATACGGGTCTGTCTGGCCTGTTGGCCCGTGGGGCCTTTTGGACTTCTGGGCCCTTCGGGTCTCTCGGGTCTACCGGACCGTTTGGATTTCTTGGGCTTGTCAGGCCATACGGATTTGTCGGGCCATTTGGGCCTGTTGGACAATTCGGACCTTTTGAACTTTTCGGTCGTTCGAGGTTCTTTGGCTGTTCTGCCCTCTCGGGCTCTGTGACCTGTCGGCCATCGAGTTTGCCCGCAGTCGGGCAGGGCTCTAACTGCTTGTTCGGGATAATCCAAAAATTGCAAATCATCAAGCAACCTAAAAAGGTTTTCGGAGAGTTTGGAAATACTGGTAAAATCTAATTTATTAAACTGCATTCAAAAACCAAACGTTCTCTTATTTATTCATTTCAAATGGCTCCTATTAAAATCTCTGCTTACAACAAAACGCCCTGCCTCTCTGCTCTAAATTGATTCCTAGGTATAATCTACATGACTTAAATACCCGCCATAACTCTCTACTTACACTACCTCAACATAGAACTTCGCTTTTCCGGAAAGGTTTTGTCTATAATGCAGTTAAGTTTTATAATTCCATTCCAAAAAATATCCAATCTTTAAATCTAAACCCTTTTAAACGTCAACTGAAAAATTTTCTTTTGAATTTACAATAATTGTTGCTTGCCATCTGATCTTCACTATCCTTATCTTCATTTATTATCATTCCTTTATTTCTGAGGGTCTTCGGGTTAAATAGAGTAGCCCCAGGCTAGATTTCGCCAGGAGACTCCTCAATTTATAATTTTAATTTGTTTATTGTATTTTTGTATTATTACAATAAAGGCGTATTATTATTATTATTATATCAAAAGTATTTTTCGAAAATTTAGACAAAATTATTAGAAGTGGTGTGAGGAAAATGCTTGGGATATCAAACGTTTCTCCAAATTAGAGGTCTTTTTCGGGTTGCATCAAGTTTATTCCCAGTCTTAGTAAAAGGCTCAAGTGTATTTAAAGCTTCTTGAGAAGTCTATATTAAACAGTTTAATAAATTTAGTTTAATGGAAAACATCACTAACCCATATACTGGTAGCGATTTTAGTAGGTAATCAAAAGAATGTTTAAATAGATTACATTTAGAGTTGAATACAATGAATTTTAGCAAACAAAACAAGAACAAGTAAAATTGTTTTGGCAAAGTTCAAGATTATTGTTATCTGCCTGATAATTTAAATTAGGTTTATAATTTTCGTTTCTCTTTTTAAAACGTAAAAAAAATCTATAATTAAAATCAGAATTAATAAATTATTTTTTCCTTAAAACAAACGCTCAAGTTTTCTAATGATTGAATTTATACTAAATGCTATAAGTTTAATTGGTACTAAACTTATATTTACTTACTTTAAATACGGCCAATCTAGGTTAGATTAAATTTTATAGTAATTTTAAACGCGTTTAACATAACGTGTTTTATCGTACCATAGTTTTATTATATTTTTGCATGCGCAGTAAGTAAAAGATAAATGTTATTGGTTAGAATTTAATTAAAACCGTACGTTTCAAATGATATTTAGATATTTCAAGCGAAACTTGACTATATTTAGAGAAGCATTTTAATGCAATTTATTTTAAATAAAACGTTTGGAGATTTATGAGTTTCACTTTATCATATTTTGCACTGGCGGCAGCATTCTGCAGTGGTGTGTGGGTTGAAAAAGTCAAAAACCATAATCTAGAACTAATTAAATAAATAAAATGATCGAATTGATCTTATAATGCATTTAATAAAGGACTCTACGGTCAAAAGCAAGATCTACTCCTTTTCATCATTAAATAAGACTTCAGGTATAAGATTTTATCGACCAATAAAAAGCGAATGTATCTTAGACATGTTCTGAGAGTACAATTTTAGTGGCAAGGTTTCCAAAGGCGTGTCTAAAAATTAAATAATAGTTGAAAGCAACGAGCAGGTAAAAGTTTCTCGGATGCTGAATGGTTGGTCGATGCAGCCTTTAAGTAGAATCTTTTTTTGCCGTGCATTATAAGAAAGAAGCTCTCACTCTACCAATGTGCAAAGTGATGAATATCGATGGCTATATATAGGAAGAAGCGTTTCAGTTTGTAAATCTTCAGGAATTATGTTAAATATTCTAGCAACGGAGCAACACGAGTCGTTTCGAACGTTAACCCCGATTTTCACAACTGGCGTAATTTTCTCATTATTTTTTCTCTTATTATTATATTGCGAACGATTCACATTATTCTACTTAATGATTTATAGCTTAACTATCTAATACATTAAAGATAAAACAGAAGGGAGAGAAAATGTAGTTTTGTATAAGCAATTTGGAGTAACTGCCGATACTATTATCAGTGCGACTAGTCACTTCAATAGTAGCAGGAACAACGGTTCACTGTTGTATAAGTTAGTAAACTTACTTTGAAGAATGTTCGTAGAAAAAAATTCCAAGGGGAATAAATTCTTCTTATTGGTCTAATGGGACAAAATTTTATACATCAATTTTGTTGTAACTAGTACAATTTTAAAAATTAAATCTAATTAAAATACACTCAGGTGCAAAATAAACCGGGCAACTGTTTTAAACTTTTTTGATAAAGATTATGCTGCTGAATTCGCCCATCTTTCTCACTCTTAACAATTTGAGCTTCAAAGGTATCATCTGTGATTGTTAACTGTATTACCTTAATTTGTAGACGTGCATTCTGGGCTTTTCTTGGATAACTGACTTTAAGAATGTTGTTGAAATTCCCACAACGTCTGAAAAACTCTCCAGAAGTACATCCATATGCTCCAATACGTGTCCTATTTTCTGAACTGTTTCCAGTGATGATCAGTCACTACAGACATAGTTATGAAATCAAAAAGTATGAGACCATCGATTTTATGGTCTCTGTTGTCGCATATATTGTATTGCCATTCGGAGGAGCACTTCTATAGTAAAACTGGAAAAATACATTTAGTTCCATAATCTATTTTTCATTCTATTTTTGATTTTTGTATTGTTTGTTTAGGAAAGATCTTTTGCTGAGGAGGTGAAAGCTTGCAGCGAATAAAAAGTCTGGATTTTTAAATAAAGACATTACATTTTCAGTTTCGAAAATTTCCCGAACAATTTTGTATCAATTAATCGTAGGAATCTCTCCAGTTGTATTTCAACGTCTTTAAATTAGGACAGCAGGAATATGAGGAGGAAATACTCGGATGGACCAATTTAACATGGAATGACAACACACCTACATGTTCCAGATGATTAAAGCAATTTTCCAAAAGCTTCAGACAGTTCTCAATTACTCAACTTGTAATGATTTTTTGCAAATCGTTAATTTTGTTCATTAATTATTAATTTTCTTATTATTTAATTCTGTTTTAACCCCTACCCTTATGTATGACTAGTTACATACATAGCAGGCGGTTTGTAACTATCCTTACTTTCATTAGATCTAGTCACTTCCAATTTCAAAATCTGGTTTTTTGAAAAAAAAAACAAAAATCTTTCTGTCTGTTACGATGTTTTCTAAAAGAAAAAAGTTCACAAAAACGTTTTAAAAATCCATTTATTCGTTTGTATGTCAATATTCTATTAGTCGATCGCCACAAGCATATTGTTAAATGATGGATTAGTTTATACAGGCCATATATTTCCAAGATTCCGGATAGCCGCCTAACATCTCAGGTTGTCGTTCCTAAAAGCATGAAAATCAATTCGTACGGTTTTTTTAGGTTATAAATTTTCTCCAGGCTATGTAAATTTTTCCCGGATAGGTGAATTTATTCTTCCGGCTAGACTTACTCGCCGTGAAATGTGTTGCACTGTTGTGAATTTTTTGTCTTCATGCCATTAGTTATGGATGGTTATTTTCTTACTAAGCAGTTTTGACCGATTGTTAATTTTTATGGCATTTGACATTTCGGAAAGAGTTCGTGAATTGATCCTTCAAGATGACCTATTGTATTCATTGCCTTGGAATTGGAATTAAATTGATTCAATTTTGAGTTGTACTCAACAGCTTTTGGATTTGTAATTATAATGAATTGTTTCTTTTACATTATGATAGGTTAACAAGAAAATTTGATTTGCTTTAATAAGTTTGTACAGCAACGCAAGCAGTTGATGCTTGATGAATTCTTTTTACTATATGTGTTACTGGTTAATCTAGAGCTGGCGAATTAAAACCAGAATTGGATCCAGTTTTGCCATCAGAAGGCTCTACGTAAATTCTAAATCAAATTCAAACACAAAAAAGAAATTTAAGCAAATAATTTATTTTGATTTTGACATATATCTATACGTCAATATTTTGATCTTAACTTATGTGAGTTATTTTGGTTATTTTCCTCACACGCTTTTCAAGCTTTCAGAATTACTATTTTCCAACGTAGCAGAATTGGTAAGTATAACTTGAGCTCGGGTCTACACCCAACCCTGAATTTATTTATTTATTTATTTATTGTGACTTTTACGTTATAAACTTAAAGCTTCCTTGCTTATGTCTGTACAATCAAGTTGAAAAAATTGAAATTCATGGTTTTCTGGATCAATTTTATTTATGAAGCGGCACAATCACATTTTCTCGAAGATTTTGTACAGAATACAGATAACCCTACTAGAATTCAGTTTCGGCAATCTTCAAGATCATTGGCCGCGTTTGTCTCCTATTCACTGTGAATGTCCAGAGTTAAAGAAGAGAAAGGTAACTGTAAAGGTAAAGTTTTTCCAGTAGATCTTTATTAAACTCTCACTTGAGCATTTTGTTTACGTTTTATCTTTAATTGTAAACTAGAGGATAATTATTTAGTAAGTTTAGCCCAAGTAGAAGCTGTCCGCAATGAAATAATAATTTCGAAGACTACCAAAACTCTATCGAAGACTTCTAGAATTCGTTTTTTAAATTTATTGATCCAAAGGGTAGTCTTCAAGTAGAAGGTAGATTAGTTATCCGCATATTACTTTAATAAAAAGCATCCAGCACTTCTTTCTACAAAATATTGGTTGACTTGATTGATTTTTACACAACACAAGCGTTTTATATCATACTGGCTTGCAATCATTGGTATATTGTATATGCAATTATCATACAGTCTCTTCTAAAGGTAGGTAGAGACGGCTGGCGACGATCAAAATACCATTCGAAATACTGTTGTGCAGCTTGTGCGGCATTTTTATGGCACAAAATGTAACACTCAATCATATCATGCTTTTCTTGATTAGAAAAATTCATATTGATAGTTTACGAAACCTCAATCAACATTAATTAGAAACTAAATGATGTGCACCTGTCAATAATTGTCGTTTGCATCTATTAATTGTTTCCATAGCTTACTACATTAACAGCATTTTTAGTTTTTAGTTACACCTATGAGTGAAGTACCTATTTTTATCTACATTTGCTTTATTCACTTATCTTAAATACTTTACTTATTTACTTTAATTACGATGTTTTGGTCGGACTTTATTTATATCCTAATTTCCTTTATTGTTTCTTAATTTATCGTTTGTCATTCTCTGTTTATTAGTTTAATTTTATTTAAAATTGTAACTGCAACGGAATAAACATTTCACACCAAAATAATTATGTTTATCTACGAATCTTCAATAATATAGCCGTTATACGCGTAACCATAGAGATATAATCATACTCATTAAACACTAACGTATTATGGATTTTATTCACTGACGGTGTTTTGTTGGTTGCCTAATTATAGATGTAAAAAAAAAATAGAAATTGTTGTAAGCTCAAACTGTTTATTGTTAGAAAAAAAATTTGGACATAGTCTTCAGAGGGTCCTTGTATTCCAGGTCTAAAACTCTCTTTGTGAAGATTGTTTACTTTCATTGATTCTACATATTCAAGAATTTAGACATCGCCTACCTCAGGGGAGTTCACCTACAGATCTTCCTCAGAAGTGTCAGAATCGTAGATAGAACGTCGTATTCGACTCGCACATAATGGACATTATTCACTCGCCTTCGGCTCGTGTGTAAACTTCATCCTCTTGAATAATAGCCTACATTATGTGCTCGTTGAATAATATACTATTATAATTTCGAAATTAATAGAAAAATTTTAATAACTTTTATTATTAAATGCGATGCACATCTGTCAATTGCTTCAATAACGTACTACTTGAACAGTTGAAATGAAAGGAAATGAAAAGAAAAAAGACCACAATTTATTTATTTATAAAAATAACTATGTCAAGTTGTATATCGTTAGAATCGTTGAAAAGGGGAGTTTTTTATAATATAAAGTCATAACCGACTATGGTTTCCTTTAGAGAAAACACAAATTTGTGTCATAATTCAAAAAGTATAGATTAAATAAAAAATTCCGCTCGAGTGTGTTATTAAGCACATAATTACCTACAACTTTTTTCTTTACACATTTTTGCTAATGTCAATAATAATAGAGCTATAGGCACCGAACAAAATAACAAAAAAGTTATTTTTGCGAGATATCTAGTTAGCCATGCATTTTTTCCAAAAAGCAGAAAGCTCATTAAATTGAGCTCGTAAAACTGCAATTATCTCCGTTAGTTTCCGAGATCCCCATCTAAACATAGGAAAAAACTCACCCTGTATATGGAAAATCTGTTAACAAAAGAAAAAGCCATCTATTGCGCCTAAATTGTTAAAAACTCATTTCTTCTCCATTCCTAAGAATGCAAGTCCCAACTTGATAGAACCGACTGTCCCCTAAGATAATGGGGAATCTGTCAAAAAATGAGATCACTTGAAAGCCAAAGTCAGTTGATTGTGATACAAAATACCGACACCAAAGAAAAACCGATCGCAAATTGAGCTAAGGACACCTTGTTTTTGCGTATTCTTTATTCTTTGCAAAGTTTGTATGAACAAGTGTATATTTTCTACTACCTTGTCGTCATCTTCATCACTTTTACAATTATTTTTTTATAAATTGCTGTAAATCAGATTTTGTAGAGTTGCCCAACCGTTTCTAGATACTAAATCAAGTTAACCCAAATAACTGTATAATGTAATTTGTATGACCAGATCAGAAATACGAATAAAATTTCCGAAAACGCATTATTTATTACTTTTTTCTAAAATTTAAGTTTTAATAGCCTCAAACTTATAAACTGAAGTTTAAACTTGTCAAATTTAACGTAGATCAACAGCGCCTCTAGCGGGGAGAAAATCGTTACTGAGCTCAATTTGCGATTGTTTTTTGTTTGGTGTCGGTACTTTGTATCACAATCAACTGGCTTTGTTGAAAGCTACTTCCTACCATTGCCAAAAAACGGAAGTTTCATCAACTATTTCTGAGATAGAAGATATCGGCCACATAAACAAAACACTCTCCACAGTCACAGAACGAACGAAGCCTTAAGTTGATACAATCATGCGTTCCAAAGATGTAGGATGTTGGTTGAAAAACACAAAAGACTATCGCTGGGAAGTTTCCGGTTGTAAGTCGTCTTCGACAAAAAAAATCTCATCTATATGCGATGCATCGTCGCGGAGAAATCTCTACGGTATAATAATTTTAGAGTACAGATAGAAAAGTATGTTACTTTTTAATTTATATTAATGATTTCGTTGAACTTTTGTGGAAGAAATAGAAAGGGATGAGAATTTAAGGAATAATTCAATGTCGCCGAAGTTGAAACAGTTTTATGTTGATTGTGTAGCTCCAAAAATGTTCGTGACAATCTAAGTAAAGGATTGCGACGTGTCGACCCTCCATATATGTATAACAAAAGCAAAGATGCAATTTGAAGAGAAAGACCGTGAGTACTAAAAAAAACTAGATACAAACGTTCCTAAAAGCATGATCTTGAAATATTAGGCTCTAAAATGAATAAACAGCAAAAAACATCATCACAAAGTTAGACAGATACTGTCACTGGAAAATTACGACTTTTTTAAAGGGGGGCAAGATGGTAAGATTTAGGTCTATTAAGATTTAGGGAAACCGCAAAACCTATTTGGAGCGAAAAACTACAAAAACTTGATGTAAATAATTTTCTTCTAATTCAAAGAAAAGGTCGATTTGGATCAATTACACAACACACAACTATTTGTTTCCCTCATCAAATATACTGATTACCCACTTGAGGGTGCTGTATCATAGTTTGTGCTACTTTCCTATAAATTATTATTAAATTTCTCGCAAACGCCTAAATATAATATCCAGGAGTTTGTTAGTTATTTTGACTATTAAACTAGCTAATTATGAGGGCAAGTTGCAACCATACCGTACGTCCTAGATATGGCCATCTTATTAAATATACTGTTTTAAACAGAGTAGTATTCAGTCTTAATTGGAATCATGTGTAATGTGTTTCATGTCATGGCCAACTGCATTAATTATTAATAAGATTTAAATATAAAATATTTCTCGACCATTGATATCGTGATAAATTTTCAGCAATTATAATTTAAATCTAAAATTAGTTACTATAAATGGCAGACATAAGTAGCGTAAAGATCTAATAAATTATACAAAATGCATTATTAATCTATTAGTCATCAGTTTAATCTTTCATAAATGTAAGTATACCTTGATACTCCTAACTGCATAAGGCAACGATATTAAAAACGAAACTTATATTTATTATGTACGCGTATATGAATGGGAATATATTTCACATTGAGAATGTCCTGCCCTGACGCAAGGTTTAATAATAACGAGAATAATAATGAAAAACAGAATCGATAAAATTGAATATTATTATTGTGTTTACGTCTACAACTCAACAGGAAGTTCCGAGTTATGACTGTGAAATAAAATCAATAACGAAGAATCTTTGAGGGGTTGTGTGGAGTTCACGTCGTCAGCAGCGGCGTGGTTATTTCGGTTTTGTATGAATGTTGGGTAAACAAGTTGAAAGAAGTTCGTAAAACCAGTTACGCCACTGAAGGAAGCACGGCCTAAAGATGGGAACAGAAATGAGAAACGGAGAGCGGCACGACGACGGCGGTTTAAGACTGGTTGTAAACTTCAGATTCCAAAATTAGATGCGTGCGGGTACTTGGCATAAGTTTGCTAAATTAAGGTATGTAATGTTCTTGCGTACAACCATAAACTACTTCATTCAAAGTAATTACAGATGGGATTATCTTAACACGTTCGTTACAGGTTCGCAATAGTCAGATTTTCATTTCTAAATGGCCAAAAATTATGATACACAGAAAATTTGATAGTGCAGGTGTATGTAGAAAGGTTCCCAGAATAATAAAACAGATGGTAAATACTCCTTGACATATCTTCACTAGTGCAATAAAATTGCAGTGTTTTACTTGATGAGCGTTAATATATTCAGCCTAAAATAGAGGTTTGTGTAGGTTTATTAGTACGTAAACAGAATTATAAAAGTCTACGAAGGAATATAATTTTATCAATATTGTTCTTGTACATTCGTAATATCACGCGCTCATTTTATAACTTCTGACTTTATTCACTTGTTTTATTTCTTAGGCTTTCAAGTGACGACATCATCAACGATTTTCTAAATAGCACTACACATTTTTTATAATTCTAATTTACAGAATTCCGCAGAAGCTACAAGACAATATGCACTTCAATATCCAGCACGACGGCATCCAAGTGCAAATGTAATTCGACGTTTGGAGAGAAGATTGAGAGAAACAAATAATTTAGCACCTTGATTGAGACAGAACACGTACAATTAGAACAGTAGATGTAGCTCTTCAAGCAATCGAGAACAATCCCGGAAAAAACACACGAGGTGTAGCGCGAGCTTTAGGTCTATACACTGTTCGTAAGATTCTCTATGAAGATGGCCTATATCCTTATCACATTACTTGAGTACAAGGACTTCTGCCAGACGATAATAACCGAAGGATTAAATTTAGGCAACGGATATTAAATCATCATGAAAATGGGCTGAATAAAACCCTCATGCATTAAGGTAGTATCTCTGGTACATTCAAAGCATGTAAAAAGTGTCAACTTTGATCGCGAATATACAGGGTGTCCCTAAATTGCACTAAAAGCTTCAGATAGACGTTTTCCTTTATGAGGCCTGAACTCAAATCTGCAACCAGAATTTTCTCTAGTCGCTTAGTTTTCTTGTACGACGATGAAGAAGTTAACATATTTAACATTAAATTACAAGACATCGGGCAATTAAATCTAACGGAACATTTATCCATTCAATAGGTGAACTTACTAGAAGAAAAAAATTACCGCTATGAATGCATTAACTATTAACGTTTTCTTTGTAGAGAGGGTGTTAAAAATAAGAGATTTAGTAAAAATAGATGCGGCAACCACGCAAACACTGTTTACTTGGATGCATCTAAACAATTGTTTACATCATAATCCGTCTGTTACATTTTGACATTTGTGGTTAGCTGCCGTTACACATACATTTTGTAATTTGAGTTATTCTTGCACATTTGCTGTTTGGTGTTGAGTTTTTCCTTAATTATTTTCTATTCCGTTTCCGTTGTTTGTGTTAATTCTTGTTTGTTGACTTTTTGTTTTTGTTAAAATTTTTATTCCGTTCTGTTTCTGTTTACTGACTTGCAGTTCCCGTTTTTTCCTGGTATGTATTAATTCTGGTTTTTGTATTTCAGTTTTATAGTTTAGTTTTTCTTTAGTTTTGTCATGGAGTATGCAATACATGAGTATACCGACATGATTCTGTTTCTTGGGCAATGTAATGGAAATTACAATGAAGCTGCCAGACTTTATGCAGAACGTTTTCCAAATAGACGCCATCCAAGTCATACAAGAAGCAGCAACAACTGTTAATGAACAAATGCTCCAGCGTGTCAACATGCTGTGATTACACGAGCAATAAAATGTCGTGAAGCTGCTGGAAGACAGTTTGAACATTTAGTTTAAAGCACGTGCCATTATTTAAGTTAAAATACATTTTATTGTTACAAAACGTACAGGTACCATTGATATTCAGATTTCAACTACAAATTAATAATTAGTTTTTAAAAATGTAGTTTTATTTCATAAATGTGGGAGTTTTTACATGAGTTTACTTTAGATTGCTTTAGATTTAAATTATTTCAATAGCTAGCCTGATTTAATTTTTTTTATTGCGATCAGATGTTTGATTCGTCGCCACCTTTAGCTGTAAAGGTTAAGCCGCTTTCAGGCACTAAGCAGCGTTGCCAAGCTTAAGTTTCTTTTTTTGGCTCGTGTGAAGAAACTAACTGCGTTAGAATGTTTGCGTTTGAAGTTTTCTCATCCCGATTGATTAAGGAAGGCGGCTACCTGAAGCTTTTAATGCAATTTAGGGACACCCTGTATATACCAGTTAACTAAAAGTTACATATTACGTCATTACTTTAAAACTTTTCTATACATTTTTCCAAAAAACAACTTATTTATAAATTAGTTTATTGTGAATATTTTGAATAAAAAAGGAAAGTTCTTTTAAATTATGTAAGTTTAAGCATTTCTTGGTAAGGAGACGGGTATGTCAATGAGCTCATGTAGTTGTGTGTATATGTATACATGTAGTTGAGAGACTTTAACTTTCGCTTGGAAAAAATTCTCTTTACTTAACTGTAACAGCATGAATCGAATCCCACGAGAGATCTAATTTTTCTAAGGTGTATTACATCCTTAGTAATTTACTAAAAAACTAATTCATATTTAATGATCTGATACTTATTTAGTGTCTACAGGTGTTTATAGTAGATTCCCAGCGTTTTTACGAAAACTTCCAGTGTTCTTCACAGTGTCTAGAGTAGATTTTCAGTATTTTCCCAGAATTTTGATACGTTGATAATTTACTGAAGTATTTTAATTTTAACGCATTTAGGTAGTTAGTTATTTCATTTGGTAGCGCATGTGTGTAGTTATCTTTCACTCTCTTACTGAAACACATTTAAATTTCGATTTTAAATTTGTCAGCCGGTAGGACTGTTGGGGAATGAATGTGAGAAGTCCAATAGGCCCGAACGGTCCAGTAGGCCTGACAGGCCCTAACAGTCCGACAGACTCGGATGGCCTGACAGGACCGAAAAACCAAACAGGCCGAAATACCCGAACGACAGAGTAATCCAAAAAGCCCAACAGGTCCGAGAAATCCAAAAAGCCCGACAGCCCCGTATAGCTCGACAGACCCAAGAGACCCGAAGGGTCGAAAAGTTCAAAAGTCCCGACAGGACCAAAAGCACTAAACAACCCGACAGACCCAAAGAGCCAAGTAGTTCAAAAGGTCCGACGGCCCTAACGATCCGACGAACCCAAGAAGTCCAAAAAGTCCAACAGGCCCGAACCCCACCACAGACCCGTATAGCCTGGCAGGTCCGAGAGATCCAAACGGCCCGATAGATTTTAGAGACTTAAAGAGCGCGGAAGTTCAAAAAGCCCGATAAATCTTTAAATTGAGGCCCGGCCCGACCCCAACCCGAGCTCCAATTAGAAAACCTG
Organism: Ignelater luminosus; assembly: GCA_011009095.1. Taxonomy (NCBI): domain Eukaryota; kingdom Metazoa; phylum Arthropoda; class Insecta; order Coleoptera; family Elateridae; genus Ignelater; species Ignelater luminosus. The sequence continues at coordinate 235,369 of VTPC01003688.1, read as the reverse complement.
GTCCGTACAGTTCTCTACTACCAAGGTCAAATTTTAAAAGGCAAAGTGAGAGGTTTTACAAAAGAGCTAGATGGTGAAATAACTAAAATAGAGCCTAAACCAGAAAACTATGAAACATTTGTTGAGGTGGTAAAAAAGATATAGCGGAAACATATACCAAGAAGATGTAGAACGGAATAAGTCCGGGGATTCAACAAAAAATCAAAGACCCTGCTCGAGAGATACTAGGAACTACATTTTTGATGAAACAATTGAACTTGGCGAACAGTTAATGAAAACAATATTCAAGCGTAGAACCAAAAGGTGAAGTAACTTTCTGGGAGAGCTATGACAAAAAACAGTCGCCGCGTTTGAAGATTTTCTAAAAACCTTAGTAACGATCCCACAAGCCCACCACAGGATCTAACAAAAATAACACCCAATCAAATAGAACATCACCTCTTACTAAATGGAAAGGTGTCAGGAAAGACGGAAAAATAAGAGAAAAATGTACTTGCCACCACATTCACTATCGAAAAGTTCACAGTTCGATGAAAAATGGCAAAGCAGTCCAACTAGATGACATAAGAACGGAGCAGTTAAAGAACTTTGACCCAAACACAATGAAATGGCTTTTAGATATGATTAATTTGTGTGTAACAATTAAACATACCTAAAACTGGCGGAAATCACGAGTAGTGGCAATTCTAAAGCCTGGAAAAGAACCAACACAACCAAAAAATTTCCGACCTGTTTCCTTCCTGTGTCACCTCTTTAAGAAGTTCGAAAAAATGGTTTTAAACAGCATCTCTGAAGCTGTGGAGGAGAAGCTAATTTCAGGGCAGGGAAGTCTTGCTGTGGCCAATTACTAAGTCTCACTCAACATATTGAAAATGGATTTGAGCAGAAGCAAATAACAGGTGTGGCTTACATAGACTTTTCTAAGACAAACAATATTGTACATCACCAAAAACTACTAGTAAAAGTATACAATCTTTATAGTATATACATCAACGATATACCATGTAACCTTGGAACGAGACGTTTCACATACTATGCTGATGACTACTACGACAACCAACCCTACGAAAACTCATTTTAATAACCGCCAGGCGAAGAGAAGGCTAAACATAACCTGGAGGGGACAACTTTTGGAGCACTGCACTTAACCAAAATACTTAAGAGTCAAGTTAGACCGTACACTGACTTATAAGTCCCACTGTCAGGACACCAAGGCAAAAATATTGTTTAGGTATAATATAATTCGTAAACTGACTGGTACCACTTGGGGAGCTCAATCAAATGTGCTCCGAACCTCTGATTTTGCCTCGTTGTTGTTGTTTCTCAATTCAGCTCTAGTATTGGGTCGCTCTGCATACACCCATAAAGCCGATTGTGCAATAAATGACACTGGCCGAATAATATAAGGATGTTTAAAACCTACTTCAACAGATAAAATTTATCCCATCGTAGGTATTACCCCTTCATTCATCAAAAGGGAGGTTGCTTCGGAAGTTGAGAGGAAGAAGCAAGCAACTGACCCAAGGCATCCCTTGTATCAAACAAGATTAAAATCTAGGAAAAGCTTTATAAATTCCACGGATGCACTTGAAACCACTGCCGGACGACGCTGAGGCCTCGGAACCAAGAAAGGAGCTAACTGTAGGCAGTTAGTTACCATATCCTACTTGGAGAGCCCTCAACAGGCTCAGAATCGACACTTTCCGATGCAAGAAGAACCTTGAAAAGATGAGGATATGTAGAGGACGGTAGATGTGGATGCGGAGAAACGCAAGACGCTGAGCACTTACTGCTCTGTCCAGACTTAGGGGAAGGCTGCACCCATCGAGACCTCATCGAAGCGAATGAGAGAGCCATCCTTGTAGCCTAATACTGGGGGAACACCATTTGATTGTACCTGTGATCCGGACACGGAAAGTAAATAAGTATTGTTAGAAGTATCGGAATGGCGCGGTATAATGGCATCTAGCAAATAATCTTGAAGGGAGGTTTGTAGCTTTAGTTTTATGTTAATTCTATAAACTTGTACTTAGTTACAAGTGGCTACAGTCTCTTCAATTGTATAGAGTGTGTTCAGCGAGAAATGGGACAGCGCGATATTTCGGGAACAAACGCGGGTTTTAGAATTCTGAAAACTATGTTGTAAATGTAAGGTAGGGGCACATATCTTGTGATAAAAAGTTTTTAAATTAAATGTGTCACCGCCAGCTGGCGTTACTTAAAATAAATTTAACACAAAGCTGTAAAAGATTGTATTCTGTAGAGATAATAAGCAAATTCTTCTACATTTCTCGAAGGTGTAGACTACACTTTTTAAATGTCCCCAAAGAAAGTAGTCTAAAGGAGTTAAATTCGTCGAACGAGCTGGCCATCTTATAGAACCATTAGTACTTATCCATCTTCTGAATTTAGTGTTTCAGAAACTACGTAGGTACGTAACTGACTAACTGTTCGATAGGTGTACTAAACAAAAGCTAAGAAAGAAATTTTCCATTCTAGTTAAAAGTCAAATCAGCTACAGTAACATTGGAGAAAAGATGTGTAACGAAACTGACTATATTTCTGGTTCAAAAATGTATTTAGAGTTTATCTCAGCATTTTCTTATTTATTTTAAAATATCTAAGTATAAAATCTACGTTAGAGCCTTCCAAAAGAATCAAGACCAAAAAGTTTAAATTACTTTAACGCTCAAACTAACCAAAAAAGATCTGCAAATAATATAAATAAAACTATTTCTCAACTTACTCATTTTTATATACAGCCAGATCGAAACTATTCGTCAAAAATAGCAAAAGTATAGTAAAAATATGAGATGGCGGGATGCTCATCTTCTGATAGCAGATTTATCATTTGAAATGAAAATCTGGAAACCCTGTTGAAAATATACTATGATGATTGCTGTTGCTATTGTTGGTGCTGTGGCTGTTGTTATTGTTATTACCAAGCCGATGATAGGGAAAAGACCTCCACCTATCTGGAGGCAAAGGCTGCTGTTATTCACCTGTCGCCGTAACCGTTGTCCAGTTCCATGGATTGGAAGAACTTTTTTGGCTGAAAAGGAAAAAAGTGTATATTAGTATATTTTAATTTTAATATCTTTTGTTTTTAGTTGCCTAATCTAATATTCAAATTTAGAGATAATTTAAAATGCAAGGCATCATTTATTACATTAATTTTCCTTTGTACATGGCCATAAAGAATTTCATAATTCATACATTCATATTTACTTCAATAGATACGGACTTTCTTAAGCATCGTTTAGGTTTAAATAAATCAAAGAATTGTTGCAAGTTAAAAAATGATACCACGTCTATTGATCTTAAATCTGTTTGGGCAAACTTTCCTCAGCTCTGCCAATTTGAGAACTGCACTGAATGGGTTTGAACAAACCGGTGTCTGACCTATAAAATTGCTGACGAAAATCCGTCTTAAAGATGTCACAAATACCAACAAAAGCGCCCAAAACACGTCTAATCTTGAATCAAGACCTGGTGGTTCCTGGATACCTGTCATTCCCGCAAGAGTTACAAAAATACCTTCTTCGTTGCCTTCATGCTCTGGTACCCAAATCAGTTTCACTGTAGTTTTCGTCTATTGCATATACTTCTGCCTGAAAGACTTGGCATATCTACCTAGAGAGAAACAAAGCTTCACCTTTGGTTTTATGCCATTTATTCCTGCCACCGTGTCTTCCAAGGTCCTTGATAAGTCTGTGAACCGGATCAGATGACATTTGTTCAGCATTGTTCCAGATTTCTTTATCAATAACTACCTAGAAACTTCTAAGTCTGATCTCATGTCAAAGAAAGGATCGCCTATCCTTTTCTAAATTGGACTTGCAGTTCTTAGGTAATCCTGCATTTTGAAGTTTAAAGATCTGTTTGCTTCTCCTTGCATCACAAGGTCTAGAGGAGGAAGATCCAACAGCATCACTATTGTTACTGTAGGATTCGTTCTCGTAACTCCTGTTATTGTCAAACAGGGAAATCCTTAAATCTTGGAAAATTTGATTTTGGTGTTTGTTTAGAGGTTTCATAATTGTTATTGCTGGTCTAGTGTTCAACCAATGTAACATAATACGTCTGAGTTTCTAAGTTTTTCTATACATTCATTTTACCACCACTCGAAGCCTTTTTCGCTAGTCTGGCAATGTGATGATTTCAGGTAAGTTTGGAGTCCAAGGAACTTAATCTCCCCCGTAATTGCCAGTTTTTCACTATGTAAGGTTAAAGAACTTTTAGTCCTTCTAACCCTCATCTCTTGGTGAAAGGTATTGTTGGATTCTATAGATTTATTAATTATTAATTTGTCAATTTGCTTTGTATTATGATGGTTATATCATTAGCATAACCTGTGATACAAAAACTTTGCCTATGAAGTTCCTACAGCAGTTTGTCATCAACAAAATTCCATAGTAGGAGCGACAGAACTCCATCCTGCGGACATCCTTCTGCCTTTAAACACGGACTCAGTTTATCTGCAGCAGGTTTCCTCAAGCCTACGTTTCCTACAGGCAGTAATTGCCCAAAATAGAGGTATTGCCAAAGGCCCCTTCTACAGGGCGTTTTGAAAATGAATGCAAATACTTCACACGCACATTCCTCGACAAGAATTAAGCCTTTTTGGCATGTGGTTTTTTGGATGGCAAAGTTTCGTTTAAAATTTTTTATTTCCTCGATATTTCAAGCACACAAAATAAGATATTGGGATGGAGATTTCTACATGTTTGTTACCATAAGGTGTCTACTATTCTACACAGTATTACGTTTGATATCCCTATCAAAGGCGGAGAATTGGAGGTAGGCTAGCATCCTACGTTAAAAAATATTGTTACGCCACTGCAAAATTACAAAAGAAATTTCAGAAACAGCAATCGATTTGAAACAAAAAGTTATTTTTGCATCATTTCCAAGTGAAACTGAATTTTTTTCAAAACCTCTCATGTTCAACTGCCTATGGCAAGGTCATATGCCATCTCAAAAACAGGATCTAATTATTTATATTGCATTCCTCGACAGAAATTAAGTCTGTTTAGGCTTATTTCCTAAAGTGCACCGTCGTCGAGATACAGGTTATCAAAATCTCTTGTCTTGAATTACACTTTAACACTCTGTATCTCAAAAATGCTGGAATTTAGGAAAAGAAGTTTTACGACAAAGAAGGTTTAGTATAAATGCAAATTAATTATTATATATCCTGTTTTTGAGATGACGTATAAAAGGTTTTGAAAAATTCGATTTTACTAAAAAGCCACGCATTCTACGAAAAAAACCCCCAAGAATAACCTTTTGTTTCAAATCGATTGTTGTTTCTGAAAATAAAATTTCCTTTTCAATTTTGTAGCGGGGCAACAGTTTGTTTTAGCGTAGGAGGATAGTTAACCCTGAATTCTACGCCTCTGATAAAGATATACAGTAGTAGTAACAAGCATGTAGAAAATATTGTTTTTTAAATACTGATAAAACAAAAAATCTTAAATGAAACTTTAATACCCTGTATTTCGAAAATGTTGCACTTTAGAAAAAAAGAGTTATACAGTGTGTCCGAAAAGTATGGAATATCCTATATATCTCAGTAAATATGCATTTTATGGAAAAATGCTTCCTATAAAAGTTGTTCAGTGTTTAGTTTTACATTGCAGAACAATAGCAAATAACTACTTTTTTAAAAAAACAAAAGCGCAACGAATAATGCTTCAATTTTTTTTAATGGGAAGGTATCCCTTTATTGTACTCATTTGATAGAGAATGTTTTTCACTTTTTAATGATGTAAAACTTTGATACACTTGCATAAGTAAATTTTGATTAAAACGCAAAAAATTGTACGAATAACGCTTAAAAGTTTATTTATTCATCTGTTACCTTTCCAGACACGGTCTTTTAAATTTTCAATATCATCTAGTCACATTATGGTCGGTGTGATACACTTTTGTTTGCTGTAACAATTGAATGCGTAGTAGAAATGTCAATTAATAATCGAACTGAAGCGAAAAGTTATTTGTTTAATTAATTTAAGCATTTTGATTAACGTGAGGATAACAAAGTTACAAAAATAGGACTTGCTATGGATCATTTATCAGAAAAACATCGTATCGAAATTTTAAGGATGCTGGGATATGGAGCAGAAGGAGAACACAGGAGAAAGTTTGCAATTTGTTTAATAACGTGCACCTCGAATAACATATTTCTCAGTCTACTGTAAGTAAGATTTTGCATAAATTTCATGAGACGGGTTCTGTCAAAGATCGTCCAAAAACGGGCAGACCTAAAGCTCTAAATAATGAACAACGTGAGAAGTGGCATCCGTATAAACCTTGTATAGCTTAAGAATTATTAGAAGATGATTTAGATCGAAGATTGCAATTTTGCGAAGAAATAGCACATAGGCTTCAGGAAAATGCAAATTTTCATAAAAATATCCTTTCACTGATGAGGCAACGTTTTGTTTGAATGGTACCATTAACAAACAAAACACGCGCTACTGGTCTTCGCTAAATCCTGGCTGGTATGTAGAAGGGCACACCCAATATCAGCAGAAAGTCAATGTCTGGGCAGGAATTATTGGAACCCAAATTTTAGGACCTTTTTTTATAGAACATAATTTAACAGCGGATGCTTATCTAGATTTTTTAAGATTTGACTTAGTTCCTGCTTTAGCTGTTCTATTTCCTAATGAACTAGATCCAGATGTACCCCATAACAAAATATGGTTGCAACAAGACGGGGTTCCTCCTCATTTCGGAATTAATGTCCGACAGTTTCTTGATAATACTTTTCCTTATCGATGGATAGGCAGAAGAGGTGCAGTAGAATGGCCAGCTCGCTCGCCGGATTTAAGTCCACTTGATTTTTTTCTGTGGGGCCATCTCAAAAATAAGATTTATGTCGATACGCCTAAAGATATTGAAACGATAAAAGACCGTATTAGAACAGAGATTAGAGCTATCACACCGGAAACGATTCAAAATGCAGTAAACGAATTTGAGAGACGACTTTATCATTGCCAAGCTGTAAATGGTGCACACTTTGAACACCTTCTGAACTGTAGAGTGTAGTTATACAAAATTTTCAATTCGTAACAGATGAATATCGAAATAAACCTTCCAACAATTTTTTGCGTTTTAATCAAAATTTACTTATGCAAGTGTATTAAAGTTTTACATCATTGAAAAGAGAAAATCATTCTCTATCAAATGAGTACAATAAAGGGATACCTTTCCATTAAAAAAAATTGAAGCATTATTCGTTGCGCTTTTGTTTTTTTAAAAAATAGTTATTTGGTATTGCCCTGTAATGTAAAACTAAACACTAAACAACTTTTTTCCATAAAATGCATATTTACTGAGATATATAGGATATTCCATACTTTTTGGACACACTGTATATGGCAAAAGAAGGTTTAATGTTGTCTGTCAAGTATTTGCACTAATTTCCAAAACATCATGTATATCTAGAAAACCCCTAGCGCCATCTCTTTTTGATTTAGTCTTTCCAGTATGGTGTAACGCTGTTTCTGTTGAAACATGTGCCCTGTATTGATCCGTATGTGGTGGGCTCTCGACCAGCACACCACCTGTGATATGAATATCTAACAGTATTTTCAATGTTTTAAGCATAAAAGACATAAAAACTTATGGGTGTTAAGGAACTTCGGCAGTACATTAGATCTTCCTGATTTAGGAATAATAAATACCACCCTAACGTGCCCATATCTTATTTCTGCCAGACTTGATCTGTAGACTCGAATAGGATATCTGTTCCCCGTTGTAACATCCCAGAAAGAATCCCACTAGGGTCAGGAGAGTTGCAAGTTATGTATGCAATACTCATACACAGGGCACAATGGGATAGAGGTATTTCTTTCAATACATTTTTTTGGTATAATTTATTCATTTTTCATGATTTTTTCCAATTATAGTGTTTCAAACTGTCTAAATAAAGGATAAATTAACAATTTCTGAGTGTTTTTCTTCAATTCATCGTCATATCTCGCTACATACGTCAATGTAAAGGCGTGTAAAGCAACTCCATAGAAAGAGGAAAAGTATTTAAATATGGCCATAATAAAAGAACGTATGGCGCTACATATCGTACATCATTTAATAAATGACAATACTAGCTGACAAATTTTGCGCTTACTTTCTGCGAATACTTTAAATATAATTATAAATAATAATAATGGCCCATTACGGAAATATATTTCTAATCAATACAGTTTTTGTTCCTAATACCATTTTTCCTAATTACACAAAACTCGAAACTAAAAAGGTAATTTTAAACAAACTTAATAAAATAAAATATTTGACAAGACCTTGACAGTTAACAAGTGCACATCAATTTTAATTTAAGCTCTACGTTTTTGATTCCAAAGGCGACCGCGATAGACTTTCTTTTTGATAACTCTGTACGTTGCTATGTATTTTTCTCACGGTTATATACTTATTTCTCACGGACGTACAAATGCAGTCGACGACAATGATTAAACTTTTGACGAATGTAAACGATGCGTAAAGCCTACTTTTAGAAGCGGTCGTAGGAATATTCCCATTCACCACTTCCACTTTCAGTAGCATTATGAAAATAAAGATTCTATTCTAGTTTTATTTCCACCGTTTTATAATTTAAAAATTGTCAGTTTTGCAAATTGTAATTGTAATGATTATAACTGTGATGATGGATTTTACTGTATTTATTATTATTAATTATTGATCACTTAAGCATTAAACTACCAAAGACAACAATTTTATTGCCTTGACGAAATACCTCGATTCGGAAAATTTCTGTCCTCAATTGAAACACAAAGAAATTTGCCATGTTCCATATATTTCATACAGCAAGTGTCCAGAAAATATTTACGTCAGGTTGGGTATGAATATAAAAACACCTTGCATTGCTTACATGATACATGTATTATGCAGGGTGGTCCAAGATTCCGCTCTAGTAAGATAATAGCTTTGTGTTAGGAAATAGAAACAAATTGAGAGCAGAAAGCAGCATAGTGGCTCTGGAAGTAGAACCTAAAAATATTTTGAATTATACAGGGTGTTGGATTTGTTTGTGGCAGCATCTTACTTTAGTTTTTTAAATGAAACACCCTGTATATTACTTCATTTTTGGATTCCCTATTACATTTAGATTCATTTTTATTAACCATATGTTTGGTCTAAATTGCGCCATTTTCGAGATATTTAATATTTTTTGAAAAAATTTAGTTTTACATTATTTTAGAAATTTTGAAATATCTCTGGAACTAAACAGCATATGAAGATACGGTTTGATCATCGTGTCAAATACGGGTTGCTACATCAATTGTGTTACAAATGACTTTGTTAAAGATTACTATGGTCCCATTATGAATTATTGAAAATGTAGATCTTCAATCATGGATAACTTGATATTTTTAAATAGAACGATATGAAAATTTTTGTATAGACTTAAAATTTAATTTTCTTTCCTATTTATTTAATAGTCTTTGGGTCTATTTGCGGTGGTTTAAGCGTTATTTTATAAAAACCCTAATTTTGTTAATTTAAATAACCATATTTAGTAAAGAGGGCTGTGCTTAGAAACAGTAGTTGCAACTAACATTTGAATCATGCATATGTACGTGTACATTTATATTGTTTTTTGTGTTTTGAACAAAACAAAAGAAAGAAATTCTAGCAATTTTTAATAGAACAGTATCTACTACTACATTACACCTTGCAGGTCATCTTACAGGGCCATGACAACCAATTCATCGTCAATACGTATTATTCAGATGGTTTGTAACGTGACGAATGCGCTGGTGCCCCATCGTGTTGTAAGATTAGTTTTTGACACGATGATCAAACCGTATCTTCGTATACTGTTTAGTTCCAGAGATATTTCAAAATTTCTAAAATAATGTAAAACTAAATTTTTTCAAAAAATATTAAATATCTCGAAAACGGCGAAATTTAGACCAAAGATATGGTTAATAAAAATGAATCTAAATGTAATAGGGAATCCAAAAATATAGTAATATACAGGGTGTTTCATTTAAAAAACTAAAGTAAGATGCTGCCACAAACAAATCCAACACCCTGTATAATTCAAAATATTTTTATGTTATACTTCCAGAGGCACTATGTTGCTTTCTGCTCTCAATTTGTTTCTATTTCCTAACATAAAGCTATTATCTTACTAGAGCGGAATCTTGGACCACCCTGTATATAAATCATAATATTGACATAATGAACGTAAAAACTTTATTTAGATACTGCCAAACTTGACTTTATTTATAAAATATGCTCCATACGCTTCCCGTTACAAGCAAAGCACGAATTGGTTAAATTAACATCAAGAATTATAAAAGTAAGATTCAATCAAGAAAACTGTCGATTTTGATTACTGATTTATAAAAATGTAACTTGTCACAAAAACTGACAATCAAAACCGTTAACACAATATTATGTTCTGAGTTCCAAAGCTAACCCGGACGTAAATATTTCTTGGACACTCGTTACATTTTAAATGAGTAAAATCATTTAGTCATAGTTTGCCAAATTATAAATTCTAATAGTTTTCACCCAAGAAAATAAATCTTCGTTTAAAGATAGAGGGTAACTCGGTTATTACCATGATATTATACATATTTTATAGTTTGTTATTTAGATAAATTTGAACTATTTTCGTAATAGTAGGAGGCTTGCTGGAAAAATTTCTACAAATGGTTAAGAAAACACAGATACAATTTAGTAAATAGCTTTATTGTATTTCAAAACATTCGCCCTTAACATCAATACACTCTTGCATACGCTCAAACCAATTTTCAAAGCATTTTTGCCAATCTGAAGCTGGTACCTCAGAAACCAGTTGCCTAAATGTCTCAAAGACTGCTTCAGGCGAAGAATAACGCTCACCACGTATCTTGTTTTTGATTGTCGGAAATAGAAAGAAGTCATTTGGTGCTAGATGAGGCGAATACGGACAATTTGGAGTGCTTTTTTCTGATTTCACCGATGACTTCCGGCAAACAAATTGTTATGTTACCAATCAGGGTTCACAGCTCTTCGATTCACAACGCTACGGTTGCCACATGTCCAGAAATATAAAAGAAACGAGCGATCATTTGCTTTGCAACACTGCGTGAACGAACAGCTTTTGTGGGTTTCGACTCACCTCGAAACATCCAAACAGTCGATTGCTGTTTTGTGTCCGGCTCATACGAGTAGATCCAACTTTCGTCAGCAGTAACAATGTCGAACACTAAATTTGAATGACCTCGGTTAAATTGCTTCAGCATTTCTTTGCACAATTCACACGATTCTTCTTTTGAGCTTCTCTCAAATAATGTGGAATCCAGCGACTGCAAACCTTCCGTACCTTTAAATGATCCTGTAAAATCGTATGTATTGCTTTCATGTCAATGCCCAAGGTGACCTCTATTTCACGGTATGTCACATGTCAATCTCGCTCAATCATTTCACGCACAGCATCAACGTTAGTGGCAACAACAGACGTGGATAGACGATCTTCACGGAATTCATCACTGAGAAAAGAACGTCCGCGCTGGAACTCAGCAAACCAATTATAAACAGTTCTATTCGATGTAGCTTTTTCACCAAAAGCCGCATTAAGCCGTTCGATGCATTGTTTGAGTGTTAAGTTGCATCGAAAGTTGTAAAAAATCATTGCTCGAAAATGTTTACGCGAGAGTTCCGTTTTTCCACAAAATTCTTCTAAGATTGGTGAGAAGTCTGAGTTACAAAAAATGTTACGCAACCACGCCAAGAAGGATTTTTCAACATGAAAATCAGTCATTTTGATCCACAAGTGGAGCCGAACACCGTCAGTCAGTCCATCTTCACCGATTGCTCGAAAGTATTAAAAGGGCTTTATTCTCCGACATCTAAAGTTATAAGTGAGACCTTCAAGTTTCATAACCGTAAGCAAAATGAAGGTTAGCTTCTTATGGACTTGATTATAAATAGATTCTTAATAGAAGATAATACGTTGATCTTTGATAAGAGGTGCGAGCTAGTATTGGCCATGGAAAATGCTAACAAGTCAGTTATGGCGATCATTTCCAATAACAAGTTTTGAGTCTCCTAAAATTCTTGTGGTTAGAGGTCAAGATCAGTCAATATAAATTATAACAATCACTTGAATTCATCGTCTGGAGTCTGGAAATCAGCTTCGAGATCTCCATCATGTCACCGGAATCATTCAAGTAATTGATACAACTCCAAGTCCTCTAAGCACTGTACTCAATGTTATCTAAGTCTTGTCCTGCGTCATCTTGGACGTGCTATCGTTGCGGATCCAAGGGTCACATCGCTTGTTTTTACGGCTCAAGCAAGTCACAGTCATCTTCGTCAGCAACGCAGAGCTTTAGTAACAACTACGTGGAGTATATCTGCAACCACACGACACTGGGTGAGGATTATCACCAGTACATCTGGAATTAAGTATTAATAATCGTTCAGTTTCTTTTCTGTTGGACTCAATAATGGCGCCAGTGGAAGTCGATGATGTCGAATGTTCTACTAATTTAGTCTACACCGATTGAGTCTTACAAGGAAGTATTGTAAAAATGATAGTACATTGGTGAAGACTATGCAGTATGTTTCTGATGGTTGGTCATGTCTGAAATCAAGTTAGGGAAATATTTTAAGGTCCGTTCGTTTTTGTCGTGTCTTCATGGCTGTCTCATGTTTGGAACAGAGTTGTAGTCCCAGGGTTTCTTAAGCAGTCTATTTTAGATGTTTTCCATGCAGATCCTGCGGGTGTGACAAGGTCAAAGTTGCTTGCTTGTTTATATGTTTGGTGGTTTGGTATGGATGTTGACACCGAACTCACGTTAGGTGTTGTAATACGTGTCAGTCAACTCAAAATCGTGCTAAAGTTCAGTTTTCTAGTTGATTTAGTGCTTCCCAGCCGTGGAAAAAGTTCATTTAGATTTGTTAGATACCCGTGGTACTGAGATGTTAGTATTTATTGATAATTACACAAAGTGGATCGAGTGTTTCATAGTATCTACTACGAATGTCGGTGCTGCCATGTCAAGATTAAATGAGTGTATCCCTAGAACGATCGTCACAGCTAATGAAATCTCATTTAATTCATTTGTGTCTGAGTCGTATTTGTCTGAGAGTAGGGATAAGGCATGTTACTGTTGCTCCCTATAACCTTAACAGATCAGTAGATTAAAAAAAGTTTTGTTAAGTCGGTGGTTTTCAAGTTAGATGTACCTTTTGCTACAAGATTGGAGCAGTGCTTGTATTCTATATGCTCCACTCCCTCATCAGTCACGGGAGTATCTCCATGTCATTGATGCTAAAATATAAAGCTAAAACTCTTATATCTTTAGCAGATCTAAACTTAAAGCCACAATCCATTTTGAGTGTCCAACAAGTCAAGTTCTGGAAAGTTAAATAAAAGTGTGTAAAATTTGAGTATGAAGAGAGGTCATTTCTTTTAAACGATACAGTTCTTGTCAATTTGCAATATATCAGAGGTCCGGTCAAGTGGTTCCCTGCTAGAGTCATAAAAAATTAAGGAATGTAATAGTTATACAACGTGAAACGTAGTAACGGCGTCACAAAGAAGGTGCATATTTTGCAACTGAAGGCCAGTCACCTACAACGCTCAGCTCATCGAGAAATGGCCAAAGAAGTAAAGCGTAAAGATTGAGTGCCGTACATTGTCCGGTAGCGCTAACCACAGTCAACAGGATAAATCGTCAAGAGCCGTCAGTCAGCAGAGCCTACCGTCAAGCTACCACAGTCCAGTTTTGCCTGAGCCTAACACCACTGCGTCTCATTCAAGTGTATCGCCTGGCACACCAGTTCGAGAGCGCAGGCCACCAATGCGCTTTTCGCACAGCCAGTATGAACGAACTTTTTTCCTTTGTGAGATTGGAATCACACAAAACTGACAAATTTACGGAGTGATCTAAAAATAGAACTAGCTACCTCTACCTTGCCTGATCTTTTAATTTGAAAGATTATTGATTGTTTGGCAGAGGAATACTTTTCCTTTAAATCTTCTTGGTTGATGATAGCCAAAGCTGATAGAACTCTGGACAACTTGACAACTTAACTTTATATGTATGAAAAATGCCTGCCAGGCAAGGGAGCCTCTCAACAAGAGCTTCTTTTAGTTAGAAATAAAAAAGGCCAAGAACGCAAGTTCAATAAAAAGAGCAGTTTTTATTGTGTACATCTTAAACGTAAAAATCATAAAATTCTATAGTGTCTCAAGTGTAAAAACGATGAAGAACCGTCAGTAACCGAATCAAGTAAAGATGAAGATTCGAAGGGTATCAATATCATTCTTCTTACTGCAAATGTGATAGAGAAAACTGGTGCGCAGACAATGGTGCAACAAACCATATTTCAAATAGAAAAGACCTGTACAAAGACTTCATACTGTCTTAAACTACTTATTCTGTTACAGCTGCCAATGATGACTCTGTGCATGCCCAAGGTAAAGGAAATATTGATGTTAAGGCATTTGTAAATGGTATGTTAAAAAATAACTCTTACTGCCCTACATTGAGTATCTCATAATAATTAGTTCTAACTGTTATGCTCATGTGCCCAAAGCAAACAGAAAGAAAATGGATTCCAAAACTATCAAGGGAAAATCTTCGGAGTGCAAACCTATAAATGTGAATTTATCTAACGATGATGTGGCATCAGATCTAGAAGAAGAATTACAAGCAAATCAAAATAAATCTGGTAAAAATGAACTAGATTCAGATATTGAAGTTCAAGATAATTTTGATGAAACTCTTGGAGATACAATTATATTAAAGGACAAAGTTTTGTTACGTGATAGAAGTAAACTAAAGCGTCCTGAAAAGTATAATGATTTTGTCATGTACAGCGATACTGTTTTGAACGATCATGTTGTATCATCAACTTATGCTGGAGTTACGCAGGGTGAAGATAGTTCTAAATAGAAGAAAGCTATGAAATAAAGTCACAGATAAAAAACGTGTGTGGACATTAGAAAAATTATCCCCGAACAAGAAAGCAATTTCGTACAAATGGGTTTTTAGAGTTAAAAGTAACCCAGATGGCACTGGTGACGGGTTCAAAGCCCGGCTTGTCGTTAAAGGGTTCGAACAAAAGAAGGGTGTAGACTTTTTTGTCCAGTGGCAAAACTGTTCACTGTAAGAACTCTAATTAACATAGCTGCAAATAAAAAATGATGTTAAGACAACTTGATATCTCAATGACTTTCCTTTATGGACATTTAGATGAGCAAATTTTTACGACTCAACCTGAGGGTTACGATGACAATACAGGTGTAGTTTATTCTTCTAAAAAGAAGTCTGTAGGGATTAAATTAATCCCCCAGGTGTTGGAACCAGCGATTTGAGAATTACTTAATCAAATTGGAATTTTATCGCAGTGAGGCTGATCCTTGCTTATACATATTAAAAAAGGCAGACATAAAATCATTTTATCAATGTATGTTGATGATTGCCTGGCAGCTTCAACTTGTCATAGGCGCCGCGGTAACTAGGCGCTGTACAGTGAAGGATGAGACAACTGAAGCTGACACTAAACTCACCACTCGCCACCCTGTTTAACACATGAAGGCACTATAAAAAATTCTGCTATAATCTGCAAATACAGTGAGTAACAACGTATTTCGCGATTTCTAACTAATAGTCTGTTGGGTATTTAGTGTCCACAAGTATTTGCAGTAGATTCCCAGAAGATTCGAACACTTAATAGGATTATGAAAACCCATATCTGTAAATCCTTAAGTATGATTTGCAACTTTACAAATTTGTAAACCTTAGACGTTCTTTTTGTACGAACAAGTTGTGTCAAGTACCATCTGAAGATTTTCTTATATCTCGAATAATTTAGAACTAATAATCTATTGGTTATACAGTATCTACAAGCGTTTAGATTACATTTTTAGCATTCTTTCCACAACTTTCGTTCCAAAATATTCAGACAATCAATAACATGGAAACCCATACGTGTAAGTAGTTAATTTTGATGTGCAACTTTGTAATTATGTAAGTTCTAGACTAATCTTTGTAAAATCAGCGTTTGCAATGAATTATTTAAAGATTCTTCTGCGTCTCGAGTAATATGCCACAGTCAATAATTTTGAACTAAAAATCTGTTGGTTACTTAGTGTCAAGAAGTGTCCCGTCCTCATTCAATATTTCACCAGTTAGATAAATTTAAAAAACCGATTGAATTCGAATTACACTTCAAACCTTCAAACTGATAGGTCATGCTACAGTCAGCCACACAAAATGCATAAATCTCTAGATTATTGTACAGGGTCCGCCAGTGAAACGGGAAGATTTTAAAAAGCAATTGGTTGTTGAAGAATTAATTTTTTAATATTTTATTAATTATAAATTAAATGTGCAAGAATAGCCATTAGGGTTACAATACGAAAATAGTATATTAAAATACAAGTTGCAGAAAGCATCTATTCAAGCACGAATTTGAAGGACCTTCTGCAACGAGTGTTTTATACTATTTTTTCTATTTTGCCGCTTTATACCATTTTCTAAATTAAAAAATAAAAATTTTAAATCTAGTGAATTTTACGGTGGTTGGTGACATTTATGTGGCGTAATTTTGGGCGGCTGTGAAAAAAACTTCTTTTTCATTGTTATTTATTAATTTGATTTTTTCTTTGACGTATGACAGTTCAACGCTACCAACATCAATACAGTAAATTTTACTAGTCTATTCTATCACGCCAACGACTTATTCTAACATTCAAATGACGTCATTTGGGTGCTAGAATAGACTTATTCTAAACACAAAATAGAAAAAAAATATTTTCTGAACACTACGTCTGCCAAATGTCTTTCATTGAAGCTAAGGCATTGTTGGAGTCGAGTCTGGAAGTTTTGCATGACCTCTCGCAGAGTATTCACAGGTATTGTCGCAATATGTTGTTTGAGGTCGTTTATCCATGTTCGAATCGCATTGTCTGATGGAACAGGCTGGTTACACGGTATGTAAAAATGACGTCGAAAAGCACGACGCGTTTGCATCAAACTCTCACCATTCTGACAATATGCTTTCACTGCGTAGCCGCGTTGTTCATCTGTTCAACGACCCATTGTAACTAAATGACAGATCGTACAGATAGTGACAGGTCAGTAATTTTCATTTCCACCACTTCCCTACTGTCTCTCACGGCCACCTAGAATTTTTCCGTTTCACTGGCGGACCCTGTATAAAACTGCATACCGAGTGATCCAAGATGATTGATGATGGTTTGAATTCTCCGCGAAACAAAAATATTTTTAAAGTTGACCGCATTACATTCTTGATTTAACCTTGTTTGATATTGTCATGACAACACGTACGCCATTGGCTGGGTAAGTGACTATTAGAAACACCGCCAATATCATGCTACAAAAAATCACTGAAATGTTAACGCGGGAAATCCAAACCGTCATCAATCATTTTATATAACACGGAACAATTCTAATTTATAAACACATAAACTTGGAAATTTGGAAAAAAGTAATAAACATTATTAAATGATATCCGGGACAAATTCATGTCTCGGGAAAAAAATAAATGTTTGAAAATCGGAATAATTCGGTTTTCCAGAACATCTGGCAACTCTAAGTATACTGAAAGTGAAACAATTTTGTTTACCTATATCTCTGCAAGATTCTTCTATTTTTCCAATTCTGTCTAGTGTTTACTTTTCCGAAATTTCAGGGTGAAGTTTGCACCGGAATTCTGGGACTATCGAGCCATTCCACGTAAAATCGAACAGTCACGAAACATCAACTTTTCGTAAATGCTCGGATTTTTTTAATATTTTGTACTAATCAAAAGAAGAAACACGTATTTTTCATTAATTCTTATTTTATTCTGCATATAAGCTCTCGAGAATTTGTGTATGCCTTAGTATAAAAACATTTGTTTTTCCTTAACTACACAACAGAAATACACGACTACCGACCAGCCGGGGAGGCCCGAATAGCCCAACAAAAAGGCCAGAAGGGCTAAGAAGTCCAACAGAACCGACGGCTCGAGAAATCCATATGGCCCGATAAACCGGCATGGCCCGACAAGCCCGAGAGATGTAAACGGTCCGATAGATCCGAAGGGCCAAAAAGGCCCAACAAGTCCGAAGGGCCAAAAAGTCCAAAAAGCCTGGAGGAGAAGTATAAAATGTACAACAGGCCGGAACAAAAGGTCCAACAGGGCCTAACAGCCTACAGGACCGAAAAAGCCAAACGGCTCGTCAGGCCCAAACGGACAAAAAGTTCAAAAAGCCCGACGGCCCGAACGATTCGACATACTCATTAAGTGCAAAACGTCCGACAGGCCGTAACAAATGGTCTGACAGACGCGTATGGCCTAGGAGGCCCGAAAAGCTCAAAAGGCCGACAGGCCCGATGGACCGGAAGCAGACCCGAAAAGCCCGATAGATGTTCATACTTCAAAGCTTCAACTAGAAAAGCGGTCTATACAGGCCTCTACTACCTGCAAGGTTAAGAGTATCGGCATGGCGCGGCATAATGGCACTTAGAAAATACTCTCGAAGAGAGTTTTGTGGCTTTAGCTTTAAGTTCATTGTATAAAATTGTACTTAGTTACAAGTGGCTACAGTGTCTGTACTTGTATGTACTGCATACATCCGTCTATTGGACATTCTACCTAGCCCCTAAAAGAAAACTGCATTATAATGCTTCAACTCGTTTAATATCGAGAACCACAGGAAAAACCTTAAAGCGCATGACTCCCTACAACTCTAACAAAACTAAAAATAAAGGATGCAGAATAATCTCCTAATTAGGAAATCTGTGATACTCGTAGCCAAAGATTTCTAAAATTCTAAAAATCCAAACAAAAGTGAATCTGTCCTCTCTGAGAAAATAATAATATTGTGTTCATGGATTTAGCATTTCAGGAACTAGGTAGGTGCGTAAGTGACTAACTGTTCGATAAGTAAACTGAACAAAAGCCAGGAAAGCAAGAATCTCACTTTTTCTTCTGGTGACGTAGCGTAAGAAAGAAGAACTTTGACAAAAACTGCACCCCTATCACAGGCTGCAAAGAATACAAAGTGTACTAAAAAATATGTCGCATATAAGACATGGAAGACTCTTCATTGGAGAAGTCACAAGATAGCAAAATAATTCACTGCTACACCTTTTTTACAAAATAAACAAGAGTCTACAAATTTAAATTTTAAATTCTTTAAATCTAATCTTGGCATGGTTAAACAGCATTCTCGTGTTTGCTACTGGGAAATTATGCACCTACAGAGAACTAGAGGAGAATTCGGCCGTTTCCAGATACTAAATTCAGACGCCATCTAGAATCTTCTGAGGTGTAGACGATATTAGAGTTTTAGAATTCTGATGATGACAGCAGGGGAAACAAAATTCAAACACGGGCAATTTTATGTTAACTTAAAAGAAGCTACCTCTGTCTTATAAACAGCCTCTATAAAAATAAGTTTTGAGGTTTGCTAAATTGAGCCTATAAAAATTAAATTTTCTTGGAGCTCATGGAGTATATTCTGTTTGTTCTCGAGTCTGTGGTCAGTACAAAAAATAAAAAAAAAATACTTAATCAATCTGTATTTCCTAGAGAAAATTTTGAAAGTGATGCTGGGTGGCACCTTTTTTGCGACATCACATGGAAAGGTTTCTTGCCATGGAATTGGAGGTGCCACTAAGAAATTAACAATAAAAGCTAGTTTTCAATCAAGACACAACCCTCAAAAAGTTTGGCTCTGCTCAGAAGAACATTGTTGATATTAATTTTGAGTTTTATTTCTGATAAGCAGCATCAACCTAAACGTAAGTTTTTGCGATTCGGGAAGAAAACGTAACTTCGATGTGTGGTACGCTACATTTATATTCTTTTTTCCCATTGTTAGTTTATAGAAAGTGAATTAATTATTTAATTGAGATTAAAATTTAATTTTAATTAAATGTAAATTTTGATAATTGACTAGACAGAGTTTGGCTGTATCCTAGCAACAACAACGGATTAAATTTAATTCTCGATTAACTTTTAATTCAGCTTCTATAAACTGGTCCTAAATAGTTAATAATTCTTTTTTGAAAGTGAAGGAAAAATATTGTCAAAATTCGATTGTGTGTGCAAGATTTTTTAATGTTGAGAGATGTAATTCAGAGTTTCTTTTCTAATAGCATCTGGATGTAGACAGTGCTCAGCAATGTAGCCTATTTCTAATTGAAAATTAAATAGGTGTAATTGCGTTCTCTGTGCATTTCATGGTGCTGCAGTGCTATTTGGTTTTTATACGCACGAAGTTCGATAAGTAATTACTCACTAACTAAGACCAATTCCATCTTGATAGTTTGCAAGCTTATAGGAAAAATAATCAAATAATATGTAGTACATATTTGTTTTAGAATTTTGAAACATCGAGTTAATGTTGAAAATTAATTTTTAAAATAAAATGTCCTGGAAATTGCAGTAAGTAAATATAAATCTGACTGTTGTGTTCGTGTTATGAAAAGGTACTTCTCACTCTTTAAATGAAGCTAAATTGCAAGCCCCTGCTGTAAACAGATCGAATGCATACGAATGTTTGGAAATTTTGACTCTGTGTAATTAGCACACCAGCGAGACTAGGTAGGTATCTCTCATTTTGTCTTCGAAAAACGTTAAAAAAAGTTTCAGTAAAATGTAAGACATGATAAAGTCAACTTTGTTCAAAAATTGTGCTATTTGAGGTGGAATGACTCTATTGCAAAAATTCAGTTTTCCTTAATAGACTTGTTCCTTATTTATTTCTGAAAGCAGTAATACCGAATAAGTCTTAAAAAGTGATTAATAGGCCATTTTGATTTTACAAGAAAAAAATATTGAAATTCAAATGATTTTCTCACGGGCGAAGTCGGCGAGTTTTATAATGGCCGTCACTTGATATGCCCAGGCTTAACTAGATAAAAGCAATAAATGAATACTCCAACAAAGATATTCAACATAAACTTAATACTGAAATTCGTAGCCAGTTCTGCAACTCGCAATGACAAATTATATGAGAATAATATTCTAAAAACAATTACGACTTGTTTCACTTTTATGCATAAAACTGTTCGGGAAAATTTCATAGTTTATGTTCCAATCATATAGTGCTTTCAAATTTACAATATTGATGGCACTTTTGACACTACACTTTGGCGTTTTTTATAAACTGGAGGTTGACCAATTAAAATCTCAAATTTAAAGATGAAATTTCAAAACCATCTGGGAATGCAAAGCATAACCACGACGAACCTCTGTTTTGTTACTTTTTTTCAAACTTTCGTCGGCCATTTTGACCATGCTCCCGAAGAGTTATCCAAAAACGAAGAAACTACGTTTTTAGTTTTTGATGTAGAATCCAAATCTAAAGTCAAAATTTCAAAATTTGAGAAAAAATGCGGACAGACATACAGACGGGCAGACTTCGTAGATTCAGTAACGACTCCTTCGGGGCTTGTTGAATATCAAAAAAAATGAAACTTGAAAGCGATGTATTTACAGATTCTACATAAAATTGGTGAAAAAGAAATGGAGAACAACTAAACAAAAGCTGACATACTGACATAGCCTCAGAGAGCAATGATCATTTCTAGATGACAGAAGTATAAAAAACAAAACAAAAGGGTCGTATCAAATGACGTCACATTAATCACATTAGTGTTTGTGTTCACCTGAATTTTTTAAAATATTTTCTTATTTTCATTTCTAATTTCTATTATAATTATACTCTGAACATGTTTTTAATTTTAATTCTAGTAATTCACGCATCTCAAATGTACAAAATGACTAAAATCCTTTAAATAATTTTAAATGTTTGCATATAATGTACATAAGTACCTAAATGTAACAAAATCATAAAACTTTACTAATAATTTACCCCAAAACCTTAATTCACAATTATTAGGCCACGTTTAAATATAAGATTAGATTCTAGTCAAAGTGAATAAAAACCACTGTTTTCCCACACAACAGGAAAAACGGTCGTTTTTATTCACCTTTACAAATTTGGGCCACATAGGATATTCTCACTATGCCAAAGATTAGATTCATATCTCGATTGTATAAATTATTTTACCTTCGTGTGTTTAACGATTTATAAAACGATGTCTCAATAAAAAAAATTGTTTCATTTTCTCTTTTATTCTGCTATTCAGGAACAAATTAGTGTAAAACGCAAATGAAAATATATCAGGCATTTATCCGTTTGTTTTTCTGTTCAATTACTATTGACACATTTCATTTAAAATCGCAAATATTATGAATTAATGGCAACTGAAATTTGGAAATCTCACCAATTTGAATCTTTCAAATCAGATAAATCTATAAATTCTTTTACATAATTCAAAAGATATTTATGTACGTATTTGAATTAGTCCAATTCCTGTATTAGAATTCTTTAAATCCATTGAAGGAGTTCACACTTACATTAAGATTATAGTCATTTCTCGGTTGAACAGTAGCATGCAGCGACATAAAGTCGTGATCTTATACTGTGCAACACTAATTAGAAAAGCAGCTGCTTAATAATCAGCGTGTGGACTATGCTAATCGATCTAATTAATTTTAATCTATTACATGGTTAGCGGTATACGTAGCATGCAAAAAAAATTGTTACACGCAACTTCGTACACGTTTTTCAATTTTCACAATCGCTAAAAAGGTGTAATAGGTTAGTTTTTAATTATTCACTCGAATAATTTTAAATTTATTACCCAGAAGAGCAATTTACTCGTTTAAAAAAATTATCGAGTGGAAACAATTTTAAAGGGGCTTTGACAGAGAATTATCATAATTATAAACAATTAGAATTCCGTGATTCTTGTAGCAATATCGATTTACACTCGCTGTAAACATGTATTAGGACCACCCAATTACAAGCTACAAGAAACGCAACATTGACAATGCTGATTATGGGGTACATACAACGGAATCAACTCCTATTACTAAGAGAATTAGAATATTTCGTTCTACTCACTTTCCAAACAGTGGATGCCACAAGTGTTTTTGTGATTCTTGCATGTGCGCCGTCATATCTTCTATGCTGGCGGTCGTGCTACCAACTTCAGGAATGTCGTCAAACTTTAACGATTTGGAGAAATTATCACCGCTACAATAGTTCTGTTTTCCGGTTTTCGTTTTGTTCGTAGTCGATCCGGACAAGTCCATAGGTTGCGCTAAAAAATCCGTTGTGGCCGCATTGGTTTTCTTAAAACTATCGTGGGATGACGATGATGACGAGGACGACGATGATGTAGACGACAAATTTTTGTTTATATTTTCTAAACAATTAAACGAGGCGGGTATTGTTTTTGATTTATGATTATTAGCTAACGTGCCCAGTTTTTGATTATACGAATTGTACCTTTGATTCGGTGCAGTTCTAGAGCCGTAAAAATTGTTAAAGTTGGCCGTTTTTGAATCACAGTTTATAGATGAGGATGATGAGGGCGGGGAAGTTTTACCGCTACCCTTAGAATATAATGGATTCTTTTGAGATAGCATCGAATTGAATTGAGGTATTTGAAGGTTGTGCCTCAAATTAGGGGGTTGATAAGTTGCAGGTACATTCATAAAAGGATGTTGTTGCATATTATGTAATGCAGAAGCGTTCTGGTGATACATCGATGGAGTAAACGGATGAGTTTTACTATTAGAAGATGTCGATGAAGACGATGAATATTTATGACTAGATGTTTGGTGACTTTTTGTACTTGCCATCGTCATCTTTTCTATGTATTCACGATATGCATTTTTAGTACAGTTTCTTTCAAATTGACTGACTGTCCTTTGTAAATTCGCATGCCCAGCAGCCGCTTCGTGCCAGAGCGGAAACTCAAAGGGATTATTTGTCGGCGGAATAGGAAATCCGGGGGGTTGTGGAAATCTGTTCATAGCGAAAAGTTGCGACATATCTGGCACTTGATTGGAGTACGGTGGAAACGCCGAACTTAACATTTTTAGAAAATCTGCTCCGTTACCGAAAGCCATCGCAGCTACTTCTAATTGCTGTAAGTAGGGCAACCACATCATTTGATTAAGCGCATTAGTATTAGCTAAATTAACTTCGTTACACAATTCACTCGTTCTTCCCATTTCTTTCCCGTTCGACGTTTGTGAAGTCTTACCGTGCTCTCTCTGGGGTTTATTATTAGCCGATTTATCTTTCTCCGTGTTACTTTTTAAAGGATTATCCGTATCCCCCTTTTTAACCGGAGGCGCACCGTTATTGATTTGTTTCACCTTCTCGGAAGGCAGTGATAGAGCCTGCTTCCGGATTATCGCTTCAAGTTTAGCTAACGTGATAACCAATATATCCGGATCATGAAGCAAATGTGGCAACGTTAACGCTTCCGGTAATTTTAATTCAGGGCGTTGAGCCAGGAGTCGCGGAATCTCCTTTCCTGGGGACATTAAAATTTGACTTAATCTATCTTTAGGAATTAATAATGGATCTGGAACATTTATACTGGAATCCGAAAGTAACTGTTTGAATTGCGTGAAGGGATCAGGTTCAGATTCTGACGTCAACAGTTCCAGCAACCTTGAAGTTTCCGGGACAAGATTCTTCGTATTCTTTTGTTGATTCTTTGACGACTCATCTTTAGCTGCAGATTGAGCTGTATTTGCATCTAAAATTGCCCTTAATGTAATATCATCCAATTTCGTTTTCTTAGGTTCAGGTTCGCCGTCTCTACCGCTAGACGAATTTACTTCTTCGGAGCAAGTTACAGTAGGACTAGCAGATTTTCTACATTTCCCGAAATCTAAAGGTTCTTTTTGTCTTGTAATCGTAACTTCTGAATTTAAAGAAATTTTTTGTGATGTTGAAGAAAGTAAAGATTCTAGATATGCCGATTTAGTAGACATTTGAACATCTGGTGAGTGTGGTACGGCTGGCAAGCCACTTGGCTGCGGTGACTGAATCGTTTCTGAACATCGAGAAGATGGTCGAGGACTTACAGGGCTTTTAGGCTTATTTTTTGGTAAACTCAAATCAGTCGGCATTAAATCGTCATCCGGAAGATTTATCGTCAAACATTCTACTTTCTTTGACGTACTTAAATCTGTTGGTTTATCGTCACTGGTTTCGATTGGAACATTAGTAATTTCGGTGGTGTTGGTGGTAGTAGAACCTACCGTTAGATCTGAAGGTTCCGGCTGTTCACAGGGTTCCACTACACATTCGGGAGCTTCTTCATTTCTCGCGTCAGTTTTATCACTGTCGATATCTTCTTTCATCTCCACAAAATCCTCAAAATTATAAGATGCCAAAGCATCCTCAGGTACTTCCGTTCCAGATTTTTCTTGTTCTTTTAAGGGAATGTCTTGCTCTATCGAATCGTTCATTTCCATGCATAATGCATCCGGACTTTGCAACGATTGCTCTAATCTGGTTAAAATATCATCCATAGCTAAATTATTTTCATCTTCCTCATTATAATCACAGTCATCATCTTTATCTTCCTCGCTGTCAAAGGCCGCTTCGCTGGGAGTAATAACAGGTAATTCGTGTAGTCCATTTGAAGGTTCTGTTGCGTCGTTACATTCATCGTTTTTATTTTCTATACTAACATCAACGTCATATTCTTTCGAAAGCGTTTCCGTATTTTCATCGCATATTTTCATGTTTGACGCATTCTCACACCACGCTTCAGTCTGTATTTGTTGATTAAATTCTAATTCCGCTACTGCAAGTAAATTGTCTAGGGGACTGACGTCACAAACTTTACTCGCACTACACTCCACGGTTGAGACCTGCGCGCTATAATCGTGCTCTACGGAAGTGTTTACATTTACAGTAGCATCGTCCGCTGTTGCAATTTGTTCCGGAGTAGGGGAACGTTTCCTGTGTATCTGGATTGTATGGGACGGTAAATGAGATTCAATATTTATTGGGACATCCCAGGTGGGTGGTTCGACAGCATCTTGTGCAGTTTGCACCTCATCCACCTGTACAGCTGCCGATTTCCGTTTAACTTTATGACTTTTCCGCACTTTTCTAGTTTGATGTTTGACGACCTCTTCGTCGTCATCGAGGGCGGCCGCCACCTTTAAATTGGGCACGAGAGTCTCTGTCCGCGGAATTGCGCGCCATCCTTGTGCGGTCTTCGTCAAAACAATGCGATTCCGTTTGTCGTAATCTTCGCATTTTACGTCCACGATGTGAGTGTCTTCTTGACGGACCCAAACGAATATGGGGTTAACGCGCGGGTTAACGCACTTCTCCTCTTCTTCGGGTGTAGGAGAGGTTTCGCGACGTTTACTAACCGAACGTTTTCTGCCGCCCCTGTGTTCGCCGCGTCTTCTATCTGATTTACGATGACGCTCGGCTTTCCCGGATGGCGCTTGCGGGGTGGCGCTGAAACCACGTGACCGCCGCGCGATATCGATCAGGTCGACGGAAGGTTGAGATCCTGTCCGCCGTGAGCGCTGTTCGCCCATAACCTCCTTTTGGACTGCGCAGGGAGTGCACTCCCTCAGGTCGTTGTTGTTGCTGCACGATGGACTTTTGCGAAGAGCTGATATTGGAATGAGGCCCGGCAAGGGAGGCAGAGAGCCGCAGCTCATTGCACTCTTAACCGCCGCGCTCTTCGCACATTCCACCACACCACCACTCGCGTTTTCCCCGTTTTGGTTTCTTACGGTGGTTACTTTTAAACAAACGGTTTCACGTTCACCACCATAATCGTCGTTGACGACACCATCGTCTCGTTTGATTGTCACAGAACGAACCGGCGCGCTTGTCTTTACATTTAATCTCGCCCGCTACGCACAATACATCGAAAAGGGAACACTCTGATGCCGCTCGATACGGTTAATAATGGGGTCACAACACGGTAACACACAAACAACATACCTCCCTGACGCAACACTCGAACAACTGACAAACTATATGCTGCAAGTGTTCCTGCTCCACTATGAGAATTTATACGAGAACGGCCGATTCGACACGATCACGGGTCTCTGACGTCGGACACGTTTCCAGTTCAAGATTTTACGCGGAGTTTGTTGGCTCGTGGGTGGGATCTGTTAGCTGATCGACCGCCCATGCCGCGCCTACCTCCCTTGAGCCCTTCTTGCGTTGTCGGTGTTAGGTTAGCAACCCAACAGTGGACGCATCTCGTGGAAGTGAACGTAACTAAACGTATTGAGTAGTAACCTTGACTCTATGTTCACACCCTTTACTGCTGCTACTTCGTATATAAAATCAAGAGTACAGTCGACATAAGTTTTACTTTTCTCATTCATTACAAACATTTACTTTATAAACAAACTTAATGTTTGCATTATTTTGTGATACTTTTTAATAGAATTTTAAAAATGATTGTAAAAAGAACTTAACATTTATAATACATGCAATTATTGTATGTGCCTACAATGAAACATTCAAACGACACGATTGCTTTATTTCACTGTTTTAGATGGATTTGCACTTTATTAAAATTAAATTGGCTTAAAATGGCTGCCAATTTGTACTGATTATTTCGCTAATCAAATTCATTTTGCAGCAGTGTGACTTGTAGAACGAAAAAAAAGCGTTAAAGTTTGATTTAATTTTATTTAATAAACAAAGAGCGGTGGTCTATTCGACGTTTTCTCTTCCTATGTCTTTTTCCGCGTCAGTCATTGATCTTTATGTCGTGAACTGAAGTACCTGAGCTGCATACAAATTTAAAATTACGATCTATTGAACAATCAAACGTCACACAATAATTTCATTTTTTTACTAATAGAATTCATACCTACTGATGTAAAGAAGAAATCCAAAGCAAAAACATTTTATTGCAACAATTTTATTGTTGCAACTGCATTGTTAATAAGAATGTTTCTGCAAGTCGTTAATGTTTTATTTCGTTTAAAAGTAATAAAACTAATTTTACGCTTATTACAAAACAATTGGATTGCAGCATTGTGATCTTTTACTAGAAATTCTAAAAACCGTAAGAATGTTTTATAAATATGAGCATTTTATTTATTTAAATTTGTAAAATTTTGAGGTAGGTTGAAAGGAAGAATTAGTACTTGAGGAAGTTCGGTAATTTACTTATTAGAATTGTAAACAGGCATTATAGTTAGTAACCTGGAACTGCATAAAAACAATTATTACAATACTCGTTTTTATGCAGTTGAATCTCAATTAAAATTTAAACTTGTATTTGAAATGAACAATCCGTTCTTAGCTGAGGGTCGACCGATCTTTGGGAAATTTCCATTTGACCAGGAACTTTATATAGGTTTTAAGATTGAAAGAAATAATATAAAAGCTGAATCTTTGCAAATTTAATACAAACGAATCAAAATTCTCAGAGATTCTCGTGCTGGCTTCTTTGGATTTCAAGACTTTGAAGATTAGTTAGTGCCCAAATTCGTTTTAAATTAAACAGAAGATCTCCGTAGAAAATTTGTATCATTGCACGTGTATTTTATTTTATACCTGTCCGCTTTCCTTCTAATTTCTAGATCTTAAACATTTCCAACCCACTGCAATTACAACACACGCCCCTTCTGGCGTAATCAGCGGTCTGATTGCGGTCCAAGTAACCCTTAAATGGGAGACAGAAGGTCAACAGACAACCTTGCAACTCGATTTTTATAATGGTAGCACCGAGTGATTAGATCTTAGAAACAACCAGAAGATCGCCAGGTTCAAATATTAAGTTGATCTTACCAACAACAAAAGCTACTTATAAGCTTGGAAAAAAATATTAAGTATCTCTGGAGCTGTATTTTTGACTTTTGGCTCTCCTGTACCTATATACAAAATAACATCTAGTAAAATTTCCCGAGATTCTTCCTGAAAGTTTAACATCTTGAGCTCTGCAACACCTAAAATCACAGCATTTTCATATACAGGGTTAGTTGTTTCCGATATTTAGTATGGGGACATCGGAAACTAGTGGAAATAGAGAGACGATTAAATAAAGAAAGAATTGAAGTTTCACGAGTTCATTTTAATAAACTTTTTGATTTTTGGAAAAAATGCTTGGCTAACTAGATATCTCGTAAAATATTTTTTTTTTTGGTATTTTGTTCGGTGCTAATGGCTCTTTTATTATTGAGTTGTAGGTAATTACGTGCTTAATAACACAGTATAACGAATTTCTTATTTAAGCTCAAACTTGTGTATTTTTTAATTCAGACAATATAGTAGGCCATGACTTTATAAAAAGCGTTTTTTTCCAACGATTCTAACGATATACCACTTATTTTTATAAATAGATAAACTACGGCCTTTTTTTCTTTTCATTTTCGAACTGTTCAAGTAGCACGCTATAGAAACAATTGATAGATGCGCATCGCATTTAATAATAAAATTCAAGTCAGTTATTAAAATTTTTCTTTTAATTTTGAAATTATAAACATAATTATTTTGGTGTAAAATGTTTCTTCCGTTGGAGTTACAATTTTAAATAAAAATAATTTCTGAAAAATAATAACAGAGAATGACAAACGATAAATTAAGAAACAATAAAGAAAATTAGGATATAAATAAAGTAGTACCAAAACAACGTAATTAAAGTAAGTAAAGTATTTAAGATAAGTAAACAAAGCAGATTTAGATAAAAATAGATACTTCACTCATAGGTGTAACTAAAAACTTAAAATGCTGTTAACGTAGTAAGCTATGGCAACAAGTAATAGATGCAGAGGACAATTATTGACAGGTGCACATCATTTAGTTTCTAATTAATGTTGATTGAGGTTTCGTAAACTATCAATATGAATCTTTCTAATCAAGAAAAGTGTGATAGGATTGAGTGTTACATTTTGTACCATTAAAATGCCGTACAAGCTGCACAACAGTATTTTTAATGGTTAAGTGGAAGAGCAGCTTCCTCACGCTGAACTTCGCCTTTTGTTGCCCATTGTCTTTGAATGCATCGGTGGTGTTATTATTGTTAATTTTACTGTTGTTATTTATTATTATTGTTATTATAATTGCATCATCTTACTTAATTGTAAATAGCAGAGTAACAATAAAGACTATTATTATTATTATTATTATTATTATAATTTTAATCGTCACCAGCCTTCTCTACCCACCTTTAAGAGACTGTACGATAATTTGGGAAAGTATGGTTCTTTCCGTAAACGAAATAAGACTGCAAGAGGCAGAACTAAACGTATTGTCACGTGTAATCATTTACACATTATCTGCTTACAAAAAAACATTCTGCCTCTCTTTGCTCTAAGTTGATTCCTAGGTATAATCTACATGACTTAAATACCCGCCATAACTCTCTACTTACACTCCCTCATTATAGAACTTCGCTTTTACGGAAAAGTTTTGTCTATAATGCAGTTAAGTTTTATAATTCCATTCCGACAAATATTAAATCTTTAAATCCAAACCCTTTTAAACGTCATTTGAAAATTTTTCTTTTGAATTTACAATAATTGTTGCTTGCCATCTGATCTTCACTATCCTTATCTTCATTTATTATCATTCATTTATTTCTGAGAGTCTTCGGGTTAAATAGAGTAGCTCCCGGCTAGATTTCGCCAGGAGACTCCTCAATTTATAATTTTAATTTGTTTATTGTATTTTTGTATTATTACAATAAAGTGCACTTAATGCAAACTCCATCGATTTCAACCCGACAAATTGAAACGGAAGCAGGTACGTCACAACGTACTGTAGTACGAGTACTAAAAAAGCATATGCTTCATCGCTATAAATTATCAGTTGCATAAACACAACACCCTGATGATTACAATAAGCGTATTGAATATTGTATTTGGTTTACTAACATGTGTGAAGTTGACCCACAGTTTAGATTAAAAGTTTTGTGGACGGATGAAACACGATTTACAAACTGCGGAATGTTTAATACGTAGACATAATCAACATTTATGGATGCAAGAAAATCCGCATTGAACAGACGAGACCCTGAGTTAAGTTTGGATTTAATGTTTGGTGCGGCGTCATTAGTTCAACAATTCTTGGTCCGTACATTTTTTATAATACATTAACTGGTGATCGTTATCTTCACTTTCTGTAGAACAATTTTGATAATTACCCTTACAGACGTGTGGTATGCTCGAATGTTTCAACACGATGGGGCACCACCACATAATTAGCTAATGGTACGAAATTATTTAAATAAAACATTTCCGAATTCATGGATAGGAAGAAACGCGCCGCGCCAGTTGCATGGCCACCTCGATCCCCCGATCTGTCTGTTTTAGATTTTTATTTATATCAAAAGTCGTACCACACAGTAGATGACCTTAGAGAAGCTATACTAGAAGTTTTTGCTATTATTGATGGACGTTCCGTTAGAAAATCAACAAATTTAGTTTTAGAATGGTGTAACTTGTGCATTAATCATAATGGTGGACCTTTTGCATTTCTTTAGTCTTAAATACTTTACTTACTTTAATTAAGTTAATACTAAAGTCGATAATAACAAAGCCATAGGCACCGAACAAAATAACAAAAAATTATTTTTGCGAGATATGTATAGTTAGCCATGCATTTTTCTCAAAAAATAAAAAGCTCATTAAATTGAACTCGTAAAACTGCAGTTCTTTCCTCATTTAATCGTCTCTCTATCTCAGTTAGTTTCTGAGATTCCTATACTCAACATTGGAAAAAACTCATCCTGTATATAGACAGTACTTTTTCATAATTCGTTACCTGATTGTGCTGGGATTAGTTCTAAATTAAAGAAGCAAATTGACAAATAATCTAGTAGCTTGGCTTAGTGTACACTGGGAGTGGGTACCTAAAATGTACAAACAACCAGAAGCATGCCATTTTCAAATATCAAACTTAGTTAAATCATCTGTGGTGCTAGATAACGTATTTGATGTTGCTTATCACAAAAACGTCAAAACATTTTGTGATGGATTTATAATTTATTAATAAGTACACAAAGCGAAATATAATGTTAATAACGAACACTATTATCTGTTCATAGCGCGACATCGATTTAGTCAGGGCCGAATTTACTCTGGTGGACGCTTCTAGGCAAAAATTGGTGGTGGTCCCTATGTAAGGACAGAGTTTTCTAAAAACTTATATTTTAAAAAATTTGTAAAGGTATAGAAAGTCGAAAGATTATATTAAAAATCAATGCTTGTAAGGAAATGTGTTCTTTTCGATCCCTGTTTATTGATTTTTATTCTTTACAATGCGAACATAAGATTTTTTGGTGGAGGCTTTATTTTGGTGGAGGCTTTATTTTGGTGGAGGCTCTTAGTCACTGCCTCGATTGCCTACACGGTAAATCTGGCCCTGGATTTAGTGTTAATTTTTAACACTACTAGTGCGCTTGTGGTGGTATTGATTCTGTTGGCCATTGCCTATTTCTTCGAGAAGGGCGTCTGATGTAGTTATTTTCAAAATAGTCCATTAATGGGCGAAGAATTTCTTCGTGCTGCTTTAATGACATCTTAAGGAGGAACAAATGCCAAACACATCAGTTTTCGAACATTCAAAGCAAAGTCTGGATCACCAATATCGGTATACTTTTTCAGTTGATTAGGAGATCTTTGAATCTGCCGCCAGAACCATTGATCGAAGTGCAAGAAACAACCACAAAGTT
This sequence comes from Ignelater luminosus, assembly GCA_011009095.1. Taxonomy (NCBI): domain Eukaryota; kingdom Metazoa; phylum Arthropoda; class Insecta; order Coleoptera; family Elateridae; genus Ignelater; species Ignelater luminosus. Next base: position 202,823 of record VTPC01003688.1, on the reverse strand, counting down.
GAATTCCATCGAAAATTCTAACAAAGGCTCCATATAACGTTGATTCAAAATTTATCTTCACTGTTATTGGCTTTAGATCAGATTTCAAGTTCTTTAGTTGCTCCAGAGCTTGCTTGTAGGTGGTGTTGTCTTGTTTGAGAGAAGAATGTACACCAGAAGAATAACTGCATCAAATTTAACAGCATGAATTGTCGTTAGTTGCGTGAAAAGTAGAGGAGCTGTCTTGAAGGCGCTAACGTAGAACCAATGATCAGAAGAAGACAATACTTCAAGATTTCTTTCCTTTGAAGAAAGGAGTATTCGATTGGGGTCACCTGTTCCACTGCCTAAAAGAAGGAAATGGTTGTGCTTACTGTTTCCATGAACAATGGCGTCATTTTTGGTGACAGCTCGTCTTTGGTATGATTCAGTGAAATATTCTTCACAGTTCCAATAGGTACTATCTTTTCGGGTTCTTTCCTTGTCGTACATAAACCCTTTCTCAAAAAGTTGCTGCTTGTAACATATTCCAATGGCATTTTAATGGACACAAATCGTAAATTACAAAATTAAAAATGGGCGTTTGTTGTCAAACAGACGCCCTCAATGACACAACAGCGCCACCTGTTGTGGGGTATACGGCCCTCTGTCGATGAAATGTCTATATCGATGAAATAGTTGTTGATGATGTGTTTGTCGATGAACTGTCCATGTCGGTGAAGTGGTGCCAATGAAGTGTCTGTCGATGAACTGACCTGCTACGTCTGTAGAAATATGAAAATGCCCCGGTTTCAGCTTTCCCTCCTTTGGGTCGTCGAAGGCGGCCCCGGCACGGGCTTCGATCTCGAATCCGTTGAAATTAGTTGTCAGCAATTCTTTCAAGTTTTGACAATTTTATGGTCCATTATCACAAATAAAATTGATAAATCTTTGATTTCTTAGGATACTTTAGTTCCTGTATTCGAATAATTTTCTATTTGCCTGCAGCAGCGAGGCCAAGTTTAAATTTCTTTTTTTGATTTGTGGGACTAATCTAAGTACGTTGGAACATTCGTGTTTTCAATTTTGACATCTTAAGAAGTTGATGGAGGCTGCTATCTAAAGCTTTATTGACATTTACGGGACATGCTGTATAATAATAAAACTATTAAAAAGCAATTGCTGTGGCAAAAGACAGAGAGTTGAGAAAAATGTATTCATTTTTTTTATATTTTTATAATTCCCGAAGTTTTCAATTGGCCAATTAATATTTTTTTTTTACTTCAATAATTAGATACTTAACCATGTTAAGGTATAATTCTTCGGTGAAAAAAATAATATTTCTGAAACATTTTTAAAATTTTTTCATAGTAACCGAAAAACTCCGTGAATTTCGAATTTTTGTCGTCTCTCAAATTTTGCGGCGCCTCAAATTTTGGCGCCCCTGAAATCTTGCCGCCCTAGGCCCGGGCCTCGCGGGCCTAAGCCTAAATACATCGCTGATGCTACTGAAGTGTTCTCTAGATTGCCCTTATCTAACAAGGTTGTAGCTACTGATATTTAGCCAATATTCTTGTCTTCTGTAGCAAAGATCTGGCAATTTTCACAAATATTTTCAAAAACTCAATTTAATACATATCCTGTACATGGTGCAGTGCATCAAGTTCCAGTGAATGCAACTTGATATTGGAAAAATCAATATCGGTTTCATCGGTCTCATTGGAATAATGACTTGTTTAGGCTGCCAAGAAATCAATGTAACAATTATCATTTGCTTGCTGATATTTACCTTTTGTTACAGAACAAGTAAATTGAGTAGGTGAAATTAAAGGCACAGCTCTGAGTGCCTAAAGAGGTAACAGATAAATTGTGCCTCTTACCCTCACTTGCGAAAAGATCTTTTCTAAAGAATCTTGAGTTAACCTAGAAGTTAAAACAAAATGAAATTTGTTCTCAAGAATTAGATAATTATTCAAGTGCAAAACATTGACTGTTGATATAATAATGCCTTTTTGAACTGGTTACCATCTGTTATCACTAGTTGCCATGGTCTGAATTATAATAAAAGTCTTCTATTTCTCATCCAGTCTTTCGTATGAAATAATATTTTAAAACATGCTCTATTTACATTAAATGCTTGGACAAGAACTTAAAAAAATTAAATAGAAACTGTTGGAAGCCTGTTTAAGTTGGTATTGTACTTTTCACTGTTATGTACATTTTGTATACAAAACGAAAGGTAACCTACAGTTTCTTCAGTTTAATAAGATAACTTATACTTAAAACCATTCCTCATTTAACATTTTTAAAACTTGCAACCCTTTCAAACTTCTTATATAAACCATGATCATGATGCCCTTCTTTTTAATCCTTGCATATTTCTTTTTAAATGTTAATGTACTAATTTGAGCTGTTAAGATGGTTTGCAAGGATAGTAATAATATTTCCTCGTCCATTGTTGAATAAAATTTCTATATATTTAATAAAACTGCCACAAATCTAAAGCCTACTAAAAGGAATGAACTTTTTGATGCGTTTATAGGTTAGATTTTATGTAACTTTTGGTAAATATTACATTGAAACCTTCTTTCATAAAGGTTTACAACATTGTTTCTAAGTTTAATGTAATTAAAATCCTCCCTCGAAAGTTAATGTGTCCTGTCTATTTCTAAATACTTACCGTTTAAATCTGTAAATGTTTAATTCTGCTTATCAAAATTATAATGGCAGTTAATAAGCTTTAATAATCTCTTGTTAGAAACGCGGCAGTACATTGTGCTTCACACCAAATTCTTTAATTTTGGTATTATAATAATAAGGTAGGCAGGTAATGAAAATGTGACGATACTTGAAATATTTTTATTCATTAAAGAAAATAGCAGTTGAAATTCATCACATCCAACAGAAACAGCAAAATATACTAATTTCATTCTTGAGAAATATCTACACAGTAAAAAAAGGAGAGTTAGAAATTGACATTAGAGAACACTAGTTAGTGCCTGTAAGGTACTTTGGGGTAACTAGGGCATGGGTAATTATCTGCCATCTAATTACAGAGTTTTGAACTTAAACAAGCAGCATGATTGTAGGTAACTGTAAGTTACTATGAACAACAAACATAAGCTCGCTTGTAACGGTTATTTGGTTAGTATCTCACGGAGAAGTTGAATCGATGTTTTTCTCTTTACAATGTAGTCGTATGGGAGTGTGTTATAGAAAAAATATTTTTATCAAAGTAGGTATTGAATGTATTTGCATTTAACTTTGATCAACGTATTGATATTAGTAAAAGAATTATTGTGATCTTCAAATTTTATAACTGTGTTGCTATGGAATATACAGGGATGGTCCCAGTTACCCCTAAAATTTATGCAAATTGGGATAACTGGGACATCCGTAAGGGGCAACTGGGTTTGCTGGGTCCCAGTTACCTCCTTGAATTTCTCTACTACTCAACATGTAAAGATTATGCCCAGTAAGTAGCGTACATTCTTTTAATATATTATTTTGGATTATTACAGAATATGGTCAGAACGTATATTCGAAAAGCAGAAAAGAGAGCTAGCTATGCTTACTCGGCAGAAAACTTAAAGGCAGCCATTGATGATATAAAGCATGAGAATAAATCATTTCGAGGAGCATCACAGTTTTACAACATTCCGAAAACTACTCTAAAATGCATCGTGTTAAAGGGACAAGAGAGGAGTGAAAGGCAAAATAACTGATGATTCAAGAAGAGGGGGTGGTGTTAAAGCTTACTTACCTTCTGAAATAGAAGAAGAAATTGCTAATTGTTTGAAAATATTAGACAAAAAGTGGATTTGGACTTAGAAGATATGAGGTACTTGATCTTGTTGAACTGTATATTAAAAAGAATAATATAAAAACAAGGTTTAAAAACCAACGTCCAGGTGTAGATTGGTTTATTGGGTTCCGCAAACGACACAGACTTTCCATTAAAAAGCCACATGTGTTGAGCATATTAGAACAGACCAAACCAATCCATGGGTTATTTATTATTATAAATTAACGAAAATAGTTAGTGATTTACATTGAATGACAAACCACAACAAATTTATAATTCTGACGAAACATCATTCTGTTGTGACCTATCGAAGACAAAAACTGTTGGTGCAATTAATGCCGGAAACTTCCGAAAAACGAGCCTCGTAGGAAGGGAAAACACCACAACCTTGCTATGTTATTTAGAAAGTGAAGAAATGTTGCAGTTACTTTATATTTTTAAGGAAAAGTCTGTTATGCAAAATTGGCTAGAGACCGGTTTAGTCACAGAAACGGTTGTTAGTGTAACCTAAAGAGGTTGGATGGAAACTACTGTATTTCACAACTGGTTTAGAGACGTATTCTTGAAAAATATTGGTCTCCAAAGACCAGTTTTACTAATTTACGATGGCCATGTTACTCACATTTCAGTGGAATTGATAAAGTTAGCTCAAGAAAACCAAGTGACAATGAAATTGCCTCCACATACAACGCATGTCTTACCGCCTCTTGGTGTGGCTGTTTTCAAAGGATTAAAAACCAAGTGGGATCAAGTGGTTTGTAAATATCAACAAAAACATCCGCGGAAAAAAATTCCAAAAGATGAATTTATAGTTCTTTTGAGCAAAATTGCAAAGGAACGGTTTTGCCGCCACAGGAATTTATGATCTTAAAATTCAAGATCCAAATAGGGCTGCGATTCTGTTTTCTGTGTTTAAAACAACAGATTTAAAACGATATAATGAACAACTACAATGCTCTAAACCATTGCCTATTACAGAAGGTGAGTTAAATGAAACAAAGCAGGGGAAGCAAAGTGGAAAAGACCCGGAGAGGGCGTCAAATGAAAAGAAATCAAATAAAGAGGACCTGGAAAAGAAGTCAGCTGAAAAGAAGCCAGAGAAAGAGGAACAGCAAGAGAAATCAAATAAAAAACTGGATAAGAAAGATGTTCCTGAAACAGCAGATGATATTTTCATCACTTCTACTTCAAAGAACAAAACTGTACCAGTAAGATCTCAAACTTTTGAAGAGCTTGTTTTGGGCATTCTGAAGACGAACGAAGATCCTAGAAAAGAAAAAACCTTGAAATGACGAAAAGTAGTCGCACAGTGTGAAATAATACAGATGCAGAGTTTTTAAAGGAAAAAGAAGAAGAAGAAAAACAAAAACAAGAGCTTTTAAAGCGCAAGAGAGCAGCTATTTAAAAAAAAGAAAAGAAAAACAAGAAGCAAAAGACAAGAGCAAAAGAAATAGATGGAGATGATTCTGAAATAAGTGATATTTATTCCCTCCGCGAAAGCGATGAAGATCCAATGTTTTTTTCAGAAGCGAAAACTAATTACCAGGTGTATACCTATGAAATGAGACTTTCAGCTATTAGACCACAGATGTCGCTAGGAGTATTTTTAAACTGTCCCAAATGTCTTATTTTTTTCGTCTGTCATCTGTCAACAATATTCAATTCATTGTTTGTGATGTTTCATACAACAACGCATTTTTTTCGCTCTTAAAAATGTCGAATTTCGTGCCTTCAAACTACGATTTGCGGACATCGTTGATTTTCTGTTATCAATTGAAGAAAAACGCTTCTCAAGCTCATCAAATGCTTATAGAAGCTTACGGTGGACATGCACTAAGCAGAGCACAGTGCTTCAGGTGGTTTGAAAAATTCCGAAGTGGTGATTTTAGCGTGGAGAACGAGGAACGTGGCCGGCCACCGAAAAAGTTTGAGGACACCGAATTGCAAGCATTGTTGAATGAAGATGATGGTCAAACGCAAGAAATGATGGCAGAGCAGTTGGGAGTGACCCAAAAAACCATTTGCAAACGTTTGAAAGACATGGGCATGATTTTAAAGGTCGGAAGATGGGTGCCGCATGAACTGACTGAAAGGCAGCAAGAGAACCGAAAAACCACTTGTGAAATGCTGCCCTCCCGGTTCAAAAGGAAGTCTTTTTTGCATCGAATCGTTACGGGTGATGAAAAATGGGTGTATTTCTCCAATCCCAAGCGTAAACGATCGTATGGTCCGCCCGGCCACAAGCCAAAATCAACGGCCAAACCAAATCGCTTCGGCCGCAAGGCAATGCTGTGTGTTTTCTGGGATCAGCATGGTATGATTTGGTACAAGCTATTAAAACCAGGTGAAACAGTTGACGGTGCACGCTACCAACGACAATTGGCCGATTTGAACAGCGCTATACACCGAAAACGCCCAGAATATGCCGATCGGCGTCACAAAGTAATTTTTCTTGATGACAATGCACCACCACATCGAACAAGAGCGACCCGGGAATTGGTGGAGACGTACGATTGGGAACCGCTGGTGCATGCGGCTTACTCACCAGACTTGGCGCCTTCCGATTATCATTTGTTTGCATCGATGGGCCACGCACTTTCCGAGCAGCGCTTCAATTCTCACGAAGAAGCCAAAAAATGGCTCGATGATTGGTTTGCGGCCAAAGACGGCCAATTTTTTTGGCGCGGCATTCACAAATTGCCTGAGAGATGGGTAAAATGTGTCGCTAGCGATGGCTATTATTTTGAAGATTAAATCTGTAACCATTTTTTGTTAATAAACGTTTAAAATTGAAAAAAAAAGTCTCATTTCATAGGTATACACCTGGTATTTATACGTATGACTCGGGTAATTTGTGCATAGTAAAAGTTTATAGAAAAACTGCTGCATTATTCAGTTTTAGATATTTACGAAGACAGCTTCGATGCCAGATTTTTTACAAGGCATAACCAGACGATGAAATTCATACAGACCGAAGAGGAATCCAATATAAATAAAAAAGATTTTGTTTTAAAATTATCCAAACCTATCATACATACTTCAGCGCGCTATCAAGGAATGGTATCATTCTCAACAGATTTATCAGATCTTACAAACATTTATTGAATAAGTACTAAGTAATAAGTGAAACATTTCTTACTTGAGTAATATATCCATTAAAATATATTTTGTTATTTTAAGTTAATTAATAAGTAGTTTTAAGATGAATCTAATAAATACAATATTTTTCATCATAGACTAAGTAGACGTTAATCTTTTACATTGTTTCTGGAGTCAATTAATTATTTTATACGCCTAGTATATTTTATTTATCGCACGTTATGATTATTTGCAATATTTTAAAATCATCATTTACATTCTAGTCCATGTCTTTTATTTGAATGACATTTTATACAGATGTATTCAAGCAGCTGTGCTCAATTTTTGTATTTTAATTTGTTGTTCTGTTTGTATTATTACTGATGTTTACAGTTTTTCTTTTGATATGTTTTAACTCTATTACGCGGTACATGATTTTGGATTTATAGTAATTCTCTCTAATTGGCTATATAACTGTTGAGAATAAAAATTATTATTATTAAATGTGCCAAATAAAGGTACAATAACTGATTTTTAGTCATCTGATCTTAATTCAAATATTTTGTCTAGAACCTGTAGGCATTCAAAAGCTCAAGTCTCTAACTTTCTCAAAAAAAGATGTTCCAGTTATCCCAAAGCACCTTACATGTTTATCTATTTAGAGTGAAAGATTAACACTATTTTCTAGTGTAGAATTGAAAAGTAAAATTACCCTATATACTGGAATAGTGCTAAATGTAAAGAAGTTTACTAATTTTAGTGGGAATATTACAAAACCTTTAGTGCAATATGTACACTGTCTAGTTTGTATTATTATTTACTAAACAAAATTACTGCTTGAAGAGGCAGTAAATTTATAATTAAATGTATCTAGTTTTTTCTTAGTGCTAGATTATTTCTCGTAATATTTGGCGGTAAAATTAAAATTACCTTTAACAAGAGTATTAGTTTTAAATCACTTTCCTTCAATAAAGGCGGTAAAAACACAGGTTGTTTTCAAACATTTGTATTGAAATTTTAAAGTACTACAATATAACGAATTAATTTGCAAATACTAAATACTAAGAGAATAGATTGTTTGAATCAAATGTAAAATACAAATTTATATTTTGGCACAACATATCACGCTGTCGAAGAATAACACTGACTTAAATTAAATAATTCGCTATAAATCAAAAGATGTAATTCTACAATGTCAGTAACATTATTTCCTGGTTTTAAATCACTGTAATTGATCTTGAAATTCTTTCAATTCTATAGTGAAAATATCAGTAATTTCAGTAAACTATGGAAGAGAAAAAGAGTTTTTTCCTACACATAAAAACATTTTATACCCATATTGATGACCATATTTTACCTATTTATAGTATGTAGTTGTCTTGGTATCTAAGTGAAAATCAACTACGCCTTTCACTGAGCAAATCTGCATATAAATATTTTCTTTCAGTTCGTATGACTTGGAAGGACATAATGAATACTTACCTATACGCCAGATATTGCAGTGAGTTTTTGTAATTATGCAGTTTTATAGCCATGCACTTTAGAATATTATGTTTTGATTTATATCTCATGCACCATAAATTTATTAGAGGACCCATCCTTCGAATGACACTAAGGTAGTGTATCATAAAATGTTATTTTGGAATAACATTAGGTAGATTTAAAAAGTCTGTAGTGTATTTCAATTAAGTTTTTTAGTTTACTTACCATTTCAACATTTATTCTCGGGAAAAATAGTATAGACATTATTTTCCAAAGAAATAAAATAACGTTAAAAATAGGTTTGCATTCATCAGTTATTAGATCATTGATTATATCAGTAGTAAATATCTAATTAAGCTTCATGATTGCGATATCTTTTAACCAATTAGATTTCCTGGTTTCTCAAGGTTAAGGGGACTAGGTTGGTTACACATATTTCGAGTACCAAAGTCATAAAAATGGAGTCTTTCATTCAGGCAATTTAATGAAATATCTCTTATTAGATAATTAAAAAAAAGTTTTAACTCATATGGTACAGCACGTTCCAACACATCGTGTATGATGTCAATAGACATACCGTCATATGATTTGAAACATTTAAGAGGGCCGTCTATGGTGAAAAATACCCCCTTTTCTATCTAAACCGCAAGATCCCTTTTTAATTTTAAGATTGTATTGCCACTGTAGCATACTTCTCTGCATGTGCTCAAATAAACTCAACAGATAATAATTTCTGTATTGATGGTGTTTGTAATTTCTATTTATTTTCTTTTAGTTATACTTATTATTACAAAGTATGTACCTGGTCCTTTGGATTTTGCATATTTATGAAATTATAAAACAAGTAAAAACATATCATCTAATAAAATCAATTTTTTTTATTTTGAGTAGCGTCTTCGGGTGAATGATTCTGAACTGATGAAGAATACTTTATTTCCACTATACCATATTTATCAATTAAACCATTAGGACTGGCAGCCAAAAATGGAAAATTCTCTTCGACAATTAATCCAGATCTTTTTATTTCTGTAGGTAATTTTCGTTCAACTTCCCATGAATTCTCATACTCAGTGTGAAGATTTATCCTAAAAGAAGAATTTATAATTTCAGCTACTGCGGCACTTCTAGGTATCTTATTTTGTAATTGGTTTCCTTCTTTCAACAAACCATCTCGGAGATTCTTTCCGCAATTGAATTGCTTTCTTGATTTTTTCCCTATTTGCTTCAGCTAACTGATTCAGAATTAACTCAGGACATAAATCACTTTGGTAGCTGTTACTTCCTGCAGCTGCTATTGGACCATAATGAATGTAATGGCTCTTGCTATTTAACGTTAGTTTTCCCTTCTTCTAAAGTTCTTGCCGTTGGTTTCGTCTCTTACGTCATTGGTTTTTGTAATTTATCACAAATGCTTGAGTAAACTTCTCCAACTTACTGTCTTTTTTCATCTTTATCGTATCCCGCATTATAGGAGATGGCTGCTGCTTCACATCAAGAGATGTATGATCTTCTATAGCTGTAGCTGAGCATTTGCTATGATACGTCAATGAATTTATAGTACATATAATACCGTTTCATACTTCAAAGACTTTAAGTTGATCCATAGCCACGTAGCAATCCGCCTTTTTTGAAGAAAAATAATTGGCACATTTTGTATGGACTCCTAAACAGTGCTTGAGTACGTTAAGCATGTCACTTTTCAATATATTATTTAAATATTATTCTTTGGTTAAATGTGATCCACGATATTTTATAGCCAAAATTATTCCTGTACGTATGTTTTCATTTTATTCTTTCTATTTCTCTTTCTGTTATTCATCGAACAATCTTGGGGGCATTTCCTTTTTATTAGACGTTTTATTATAAATTGCTTTCATCTTCTTTCCGAAATTGCGTAGAAGATGGTTCGTACATTTGATTTCGGTCTCAGGACCATAAGGTAATCGTGTTCGCAATTACTCCATCACGCTGCTGTCGCCATCTTCAACTACTCTGATGTATTTTATATTACCTACTATGGATGTGCAATTCATGTAGTACGAACGTTTTCCCCAAGATACGTCCACTATTACCGTAATACAAGGGATTCCATCAGCATCCACATTTTCTTCTTCAATAGCAATAGCAGGCTCCTTTTCTGCAGTTTTTCTAATCTGTATGAATGTTTTCATATATCTTATTCTGTTGTTTGTGCTAGTAACATTTAGACATGCAAGGCATACTTAGTGTAGCAGCCATTTCTTCCATATGCGCATATCCACTCCCCTTCATGATTCTAGCCATTACGGCTCCTTTATTTACATTTAAGTAACTTACTTCAGAATCATCCGTCTGAATTGTATTTGTCAAATTGCACATTTTGCACTTGAATGTAAATTCATTAATAAATCCCACTTTATGCTCTTTTAAGATGTACATATCCGAAAATGTACAATTAAATGGCTCGTGTCTGCTCAACTGTTTTATTTGTTCTAAAAGGTAATTCATATCCACAAATCTTCTGCCTTCTACTGCGACGAAATCAGTTTTTTCTTTGGTATTAGACGGTTTTGTAAATAAATCTGAAAGATTTTCCTCACCTGAAAATACTTCTTCATTTGTTACTCATATTCTTTTGTTACAATTGACGATTCCGTATTTAAGGGACTCGCGAAAGCCTTTTCCCATGAAACAGTTTCTTTTATTGAATCGTCAAAATTTCCTTCAACTAAAACATTCTCAGAACTAATTATTCATTCTTCCACACGACGATTGGCAGATTCTATAACATCGATAACTTCTAAGGAAGAAGTTTTGCACGTCCATTTATTCCTGCAAAATAGAACATGTATATACATTATAAAGTGTCTATATTATAACTACTAGACTGATGCGCAATATCCAAAAGCTTTCTTATATTTATTAGCATTTCTGGTTGTGAACAGAACTCGGATAATTTCTTTTTTCTCTATTTTTAGGAATATTAAGACAATCATACTTCATTATTATGCCTTCTTAGTTATTTGATGTAGATCCATCGCTTAAGGTGATTTTGTTAGGTAAGTAATAAAAAGTACTTCCTTAAGGTGAGGATGCCAAATTAGGTGCAACCGGTAGAGAAATATAAATCTTTAAATAAAATCATCTTAAGGAAGTATCTTTTATTACTTGCCTTATTAGTTATTTGTTATCTTTCTTATCCTCTATTATTGCAGTTACATTGTATGTAGCAAACCAAATTTAAATTATAAATATAGATCTGGTTTTTCAGAGATTCTTGAATTGAAGCTTTCCTTCACGCTTCTGTTTCTGGTTTACCAAATTACACGCTTTCTTTACTAGCAATAGATGTTACACACTTTGAACTCAAATTTTCTAAGCGATTTTATGTGCTATTCTATGTAAGTAACAACATAAACTAGGAACCCCTACAGTACCACGCCACTAGTTAATTAAAAAGTATGACCTTTTAGTTTTATTAAATAAAATATTATAGCCAAACGACAGTCGAAATCTGAATATGTAATTTACGTGGACTTTATCTACACCACTGGCAATACTGTAACTACATAAGTATAAAATACAAACTACAAACTAATTAAAATTACACACTACTAATAAAATTACTAATATTAGGCTACAACCAACGTTGCCAGATCTAGCTTTAAGTCTCCAAATCTGATGATGATGATCTAATAACGTTTCCGATAAAATGTACTACTGCTAGTAGATAATAAATAATCGAAAAAATCAATTAATCAAAGGTTTTCCGATTAACCCTAACTAGGACTCTTTCTCTTCTGATTCATTATCTATCTCGGGTATTGGAACGGTTGCTAATAATGAAAATCTACCAAACACAAATTCCTAACGACGTTATTAAGATAGCTAAAAAAATATTTTATGCATCAACAAGTTACAAATTCAAATAATGTATCTAAAAACGCTTGGAATCTAATTAAATTTATTAAAAATAAATCTACCACTACTGCCTTAAACAATAACTTATTTAACGTTTATACAGATCTTGATAGCAATAGGTACATAGTGTGTGCCTGTTGCGACCTGTCTAATAAATCTTATTACTAACAAAACTGGAATACTAGTAGCTGATTAGATCATTTTAATCAACTGTAAACAGGTAGTTGAAATTCGTACATCATAATCAAGTATTCTGCTAGAATGAACATATCGAAAGAGCAGAGTATATTGTGTGGCGTTGCACAGGGAATCATATTGGGTCCTCTATTGTTCATAATCTATGTAAAATGTTCTATTAGTCCAGTCATTAGGTGCTCAAAAGAGGCAAATAAAGGAAAGTTTTGGTGAAGTTTTGATTTTTGGTACTAGGGTATTTTGGGTCACCGAACACGACTTAGAGGTTTGCCAACAAGAATTTTCTCTGAAAATAGGTTTTTCCCAAAAAAACGTGTAAAAACACGGACTTCTTTCGGTTTTTTAAAAATAACTCTAAACCTAGGCGTTTTACGTGGAAGTCGACACTATATGGAACTAAAGAAGATAAAATTTAAAGTTTCATGTTCTTCATGAGATATACTGTTCGTGGTTATGTCTGTCCACGTTCCACACCAGAATTTAGGTGATCGTCGAATTGTGAAAAAGCCCTAAATTGTAAATTCTTTATATTTTTTAACGGGCATTGTTTGTTTCAAGTTGAGCATATCTTGCAGGTATAGGTAAGCCCATTTAGCGTAAGCAAAGTGGCCTGATGCATGAAAATATGGCAGCATTTGCCAAACAATTTCAAGGTGTTGGTCCCAGTTGCCCATTCTCCCAGATGAGATGAATATTTTCACAAGAGTCACCATTTGTATGTACTGCATCCAGAACTGAGATGTGGAACCACGTTGTTTCAATTGCTGTAGTTGATGTTCCACCTTCTCTTTGGTTTCGCTACATTCATTGGGGGCAAAAGCATAGATCACCGATTTGTCAACATTGTACAGAATTTTGTCTAATTCTGCTTCCGTTTCTGAGGTGGGGTTAATCATTTCCATGGCAATCTTCAAAGTACTGCATGCGCTAATAGATGAGCTTTTACAGCTCTGTAGTATGCATTATTTTTTCTGTTGAGTTTATGGCATAGAGGTATTGAATAACTTCTAAGGCCACTGTCCTCCATTACGTAACCAATGGATCCTAAAAGAATATTAGTAAATGAAACCCGCCCAATCTGGGAACAACGTTTTGCAGCCTAGTCTGTGCAATTACATGAAAATTATGTATCGTGTTTTCAAGTACAAGGGCTCGTCGAAGGTCGCGATACACATCTTCTGGCTTTTTTCTTTACATTTCTCTGCAGACTCCAATAATGCAGTGAAGATTGTTTCGTAGTTTGTGGAAGGAGCATTTATGAAGGGAACATAAGCAGTAAATGTTTGTTCAAACGGGAGGTCTGCTGTCACTTGTTCCATGAACACATTCCATGCTGGTATTGTAGTGAAGTCTGTATACTTACTGTATAGCCAAAGAATCTCAGCTGTACAAGAAGAAAAGTTTTTGGAGGTTGGGAAATTTATTACTGAGGTCTTGAATCTTATTTGCTTTGATACCTTGACCACTCTCTGTTGGCTCAAAATGTTTCAGTCACTGCCCCGAAACTTATTATAACCATCAATTGTTTGAGTATTGAAACGTAAACGTAAACGAACTGACAAAATCCTTTTTGATTTATTTTAATCTCTGGTTTCATGGCTGATGAGTCTTTAAAGAGTACAGCTTCCTGACACGAGGTACAAAACCCCACCGAATTCAATATTTCCAACAACATCCGGGATCGACTCTTTTTTTAAATGAATGCTGCCAGCCTAACTTGTAAATTCGACAAAAATGATTTGGGCCTCACAGCAGTGATGACACTGTGAGAATTTTAAGTATTCCAACGTTTTCTCTTTAAAATCAGAGTTTACAAAAAAAATAGCTTCACTCTCTTCCAGAAAACGGTCTGGTGGAGGATACTCTTGGGTCTTATATACTTGTGATCTGATATCTTCGCAAATAATTTTTGGCTGTTGCTTCAACCAATCGAAGCCTCTCTTCTTGTTTAGATTTGCATGCTTACTGATTGCATCAGTTAATATTTTCTCTCCTACATTCTTGAAACACACAACAGGTTTTTCTTCTGATTGCTTGTGAGAGGCATATCGTGTCCATACTTCTCAATGAGGCAAACCTTGACCGTTTTGTTGTCAGGTTAATAACTTTTGTAATCTGCTTCATCAGCTCTTGCATGGCAAACTGGCACTCGTTATTGCTGTTTTCAAAGTAATACATTGCATTGCTCTGTCGATGTCCTTAGCAAATGAACCACGTCTCTTCTGTTCTTGGACCTTTGGTCGTCCATAAAGACCTTTGAAACACTTGCTGTGATACTAAGCATACTGTACAATATTTTCAAATCTCAAAAGCGATCAGTCAAAACCAGAGCTGATGTTGATCCTACAGACAATCTTGTCGCCCATTGTACATTTGGGAAGTTCAGGAAGTTTTGTTACATAGCGGTGATATTTAAGGGTTGCAATGCTTGCGACTGGATCATTATCTAAAAAGGTCCGAATGGCAAAAAAAGAAAGACTTGTTTTGAAATATATTGTATTTTTCTCCAATGTAAGCTTTTTGTGCTATTAGAGAACATGATATCTCATATTGTCGATCCTTAATTGAAGCATCAACCACACTGAACTTTTTTCTTTCCTTTTTCAACAACGACAAAAATCAATGTCAATAAGAAATTAGTTGTGTTTTCTTCCCTGAATTAATATTTTATCATCTGAAATACGGAAATTCTCATTAATAAATGATTTGAATGTCAAAACCTCTTTAGAGATTTGATAAATTTCGTTCAAGTTTAAATTCACTTTGCGAAAGCTCTTTGACGTGATCTGAATTTAAAATGTGGAATATATGTGTCATTCTATCGCATCTATTAGGTACCGTTAGAAGAGTAGGAGAAACATTCATTCAAGGAGTGAAGATAACGAAAAACTTGTTTATTATATCTGTAAAATCGAATTATTTCCATAATACGAACATATAAGTACTTAAAACAATCTTTTGGTGCTTTTGTCAGGTTATAGTTCAATAACGTATATTCAAATTATTATTACTATTATCATTATTATTATTATGTAAAGTTTAACTTTCCTGACCTTTTTTGTCAAAAGTTTATTAATAATTCATGAAGGCAAAAGCCGAGTTTTATTATCACATAAGGAAAAGTGGGTTACATGTCGTTCATACTCACACTCGCTACTCTTATTTTATTATTATTGCTCCACTTTGTTATTTAAAATAAAATTGTCTTTTTCTGAATGTAGCATACATAAAAAGGTATTTTTTATATTCATCACGTTTTGAACTGGCGAGTTTATTATTAACTTGTGTTCAAATTAAAAACTACCTGGAACGTAACCAATTAGGATAAATTAGAACTTCAATTTCAATATAGATTTGATGCAAAAGATAAAAAGTAAGACGTATTTCCTTATTTACTTGTATTATCAAGATTTTGTATACCAAATTTTATACAATTTAGTTACTAACATCAAAACTATAAAAACTAAAGTCTAAGTATAACTTAGCATTAGGAAAATGACAATAATAATGTTCGTTGGGTTCAGAATGTTCGATTTATAGTTTATGAAACGTGTCTATTTTATTCATATGGTTAATAAACAGTGAAATAAGTAATTTTGGTTGTACGTATGTTTTATGGAATTGTATTGGTTCTTCATGTTGTATTGTAGCTTGCTCTTCTTTGCTTTTCTGATGAGTTTTGCTCAATCTTCTTCACAGAAAGATTTATCACCAAGATGATCAGCTATTGGATTCTGAACTTAATACGACTCATCGCTACCAAAAGACTCGAAACAATACGGGCTTTCAGGTGTTTATCTTTCTGTGAATGTAACTGCACGTTACAGTATTAAAAATCGAATTTTCTTGTAAATGAATGAACGAAATCTAATAAAATTTACATTGCTAAATAGGCAATTCATGCTTTTGAAACGACGTGTTTCAGGATTCTTAGGTTTACACGCTTATTAACGTAGAAAATTAATTTATCCGTTACATTTGTAACTGTAACTGTAACGTTTTCAACAACCTTTACTAAAATAAGCAAAGAAACTTTTAACGAATGATTTAGTTTAAATTGCACGAAACATAAAAATAATACAAATAATAAGAAAATCAATCAATTCATCGTGTGTTCAAAACTCTTCGTAGGAGGGACGTTCTTACATTTCGAAACATGTTTGGAGTTTGTAGAATTTCTTGGGATACATCCACTATTCTACTCCATAACTTAATTTTTTAACTTTTATCTTTTAATGAACCCCAGAGATAAAAACATAGAGGTGTAATATCCGGAGATCGGAATGGCTATTTAATTGGAGTATTATTACCTTGACCAATCCATCTACCAGCGAAATTTCCATTTAAGTGATTTCTAACTGGAACGGTGAAATGCAGGGCTCCATCGTGCATGTAGATCAGTCGACGGCGTACTGCTGAAAGTATGTCGTCGAATAAGTCCGGTAGTGTAGATTACAGAAACTCCTGGCCGTTCTATCTTGCTGGTAGCACAACGGGGCTAATTAAAACATTTCCAATAATTCCTGCTCAAATATTAATAGAAGATTGCCGCTGAAAAGAACTTGGTTGGACTCCTGCAAACTTTGAACGAGCCGAAAGTGATAAGGCCGCAGCTGCTGCTTCTGCAATATCCAATGAACTTTATTAGTATCAAATCGCTTTGCTAGACTGCGAACACTTTCTTTGGAATTCCCCTTTATGGCATGCAGAATTTGTTCCTCGTCTTTAACATCTAACTGACGAGGCCGACCAGAATTACCAGCAACATTCTTAACTGTTCCGAATTCCCTCAATCTCTGGTCCACAGCAGCAAATATAGTATGATGAGGAGTACGCCTATTCGGAAATCTTTTGGCATACGTTCTTGCTGCAGCTCGACAATTCATCCGACACTCTCCCAATATTAAATGCATGTCGGCATAGTCGTTAAACGAGAATTCCATTATTTAAAATCAGAACAACAAAGACAGAAACCAAGTAACAACAACAAGACACCAAAAAAATGAAAATAATCAACAAAACGTAACATTACAAGTGTCGAATTTGCAAAGCATACAAACAGTAAAAGAAAACTAAATAATGAAATAAAATGAAAATGAATGAAAATGAACTGAAGCAAATCTCCATGACAATGCGATTTACTTTACCCGTAACGAGATTAGTAATGATGTTCTAAGCGTTCAAAAAAGCTTAATTTTCTCCAAAACAGTTGTCTACGAAAAATCTCAAGATGTGAATTTTATTTCAGAAGAAATGAACTTTTAAATAACACTGCTCGAGTTTTAACAGTTTGCCCATTGAAACAGTTCTAGGTCTTCAAAGAGTGGTATGCGTGTAAAACTCTGTGTTCCAAATTATTAATTTCATCGATATTTCAGGAAAAAGATCATCTTAACTACGCAACCCAACATAGCAAAGACCTTTACGATCGATAGATTCAGTGAGACACAGTTAGAAAATTGAGAAAAGTTGTGTTGAGTTTGACAACTTTAAACTCAGACACGAGAAACTTTTAACTTAAATTATTTTAAAGCTAAAAGATGATCTTTTACACTATAAATTCCATGATGAAATTAATTAAAAAAACTGTGTGTTTTGGAGAATTGTTTTCTTGAATTGCAAATTAGGGCTGGGCGCAACCTTTTTTGCGACATCACGTGGAAAGGTGTCTTGCCATGGAATTGGAAGTGTCACTAAAACAATCAACAATAAAAGCTAGTTTTCAACCATGACAACCCTCAGCAGAACATTGCTAATAGTAATTTTGAGTTTTATTTCCAATAAGCAGCGTAAAGCTAAACGTGAATTCTTGGTAAATTCTGATAATCTGATTGGCCAGAATTCGACTTGACTATACGGCCTTGGAATTTTTAACATATTTTTTAACACCCTGTATATAATCAAATAAATAACTTTATCTTCTATCTACAAATAATTGGAACATAATTATATTTTTATTAGGAGGTAGATTTTGCAGTGCTGTATGTGAATTCTTCTTTTATAATAAGATTTTTAAATTATTAACTGTCACAACATGCAAATTTTATTGAGACACTAGGTAAGTTCTAGTTAAGTATTGTTTTCCTGCTTTGTTTAATCCTTATGTTGAATTTGACAAAAAAAATCTACTTTTACTTCTTAACAATTGCAAAGCAACGTGTTTATTTTAATTCATGAGATAAAAGAATTATTGGAATGCTTATGTATTAACGTTACGAAATAGAAAAATAAAAGTTAGGCCTCCCTCCGGCTTTTAGTTCTCGCTACCGCAAGTAATTGCCTGTGGCACCCGATAATTGACATATTGACTACGTCAATGACAAGTGGACCCCAGTGGGGTGACGAAGCTCTTAACTACCCACCCAGCTTAGCTAATGTTGTATTGTAGTCACGTGTGGTGTTTTCAAACAATAGAAGAAAAACACATTGGTTGTGTGTTCCCCCATTGTTCCTTCTGTAATATAATATGAGATTATGTAATTTGCTGACAGAACACAGAAAGGATTCTTACTTAGCTTTTTCTTTTAATTGAAGAATAAAAATGAATACAATTTACAAATAGTAATTAGTTATTGTAGAATAATAAATAAATTTTGATGCGTTTTAATCAAAAGCTTCTTCTAAAGAATATTCGTCCCAGAAATTTTGTAAAATTCCTGTCATCAAAGTAACGACCGATTCCTGAACAATCGGCACTATAGGTTTAGAAAGTTCATCGAGATTCTCGTTTATTACTTGATTTATACGTTGCGTGAGTTCTTCGTCATCTCCGAATAATTTTTCAAAACGTACAGTTGCTTTCCCATATTTGATGTCTTGATCATGTTCATCTTCCATCTTTATGTAAGTTTTTCCATTCTTTTTTACGGTAGAAAACTTTCTGGTTCCTTTAGCATCTATTTCAGCTGGAATTGAAAGTGTCAGTACATGCTATTTAGAAGGTAATATTGAAGAAAAATTATTTTATTTTTTGAACAAATGCACATTTGTTTTTATTAACTTTAAAATCTTTAAACTTTTTCTTTATTCCTTGTTTACTGAAGATTGCAATCAACACTAATTATAAAATACTTAAATAAACTTCTGTCCTACTCAATTAATTCAAAAAATTGCAGTAAACTACTTACACACGTTTGCATGAGCCACTCCTGAGTTGCTAAGTGTCAGTATAGGAGCTTTGATGTCAATGCTGCAGATCGCATCAATTTGAACAAAAGGTATGAGAAAATGTGTACTAGCTATGTATTTTTCAAAATCAAATCTGATATCTAATACATGTGTATTTAAAAGACCACGTAGTGAAATATTTGTGAATACCATATGCAAACCGATTTCAGCATCTATTTCCATTCTGGGAACGAATGAAGGGTCAAGCGGAGGTATTTTGAGTTCTGGTATTCCTTTTGCCAGACGAGGCGTCAGTTCTTTTATTCGTTCAAGAATACATTTGCTAACTTCTTCCGTTGTAGTTAATTTGCACTTTTTTATATGAGAAGCTAGAATAAAAATATTACTACAAGATGGCGTCACGATTTTAAACCAGCAGTCGTACTTACGGATATCCCTTGTTGCAATGTAACTGAAGAAGATTGTAATAAACAAAAACGATGCCGTAAAGTACTTCATATCTGCACAATTTAATACGACTCTGATTAAAAGTAAAATGAAACACTACTTATATACCTTATGCAAATTCTGAAGATGAAATGTCATAGTAGCAAATGCTAGATTGCATTTTAATTACCTAAAATTATAGACAATTCCACTTGACGTGTTTTTTATTATGAGTTAATCGATATGGTAAAGACGTGTGCAATTAAACTTGTAAACAGCAACCAGTACTGGAGGTATTATTATTATTATTGTTTAGTGAAACAAGCATAAAAATGTTTTATACTAGTAAAATAATAAATCACCGATTTTTATTCTAATTAGATGAAGCAAATTAGACAATTCGCATACAATGTAAAGTAGGGGTTTATTATTATTTAAAGCATGTGAATAAAAATTGAGCATCAAATAAATGATTGAAGCAAACTTCAAATCATTAAGAAATATAACATCAAACCACAATTTTTTTGTTTCTACTTTCATCCGAAGATGACTACCTATTGCTTGAAGCGTGTCGGGACTTGCAATTTAGTTTAATCTAAAGGACATGACATGAACACAACAGTCAAATTCATGTTTCAAGGACATTTTATTCTACAAAATTCATTTTCAGCATTAACCCTCTGTTTCTAAATTCTCAAAAACGTATGTGCATATTCTTTGATATTTCTTCTATAGGCTTGCAAAATATCAAGATGGAATTCCTTTTAGTTAGTCGGTAATTACTTATCGAACTTCGTGTGCCCAAATACGAAATAGCGCTGCTGCACCATGAAATGCACAGAGAAAACAATTACACCCTTCTAATTAATTATAAATTAGAAACAGGCTACATTGCTAAGCACTATCTACAACTAGATGATATTAGAAAAGAAACTATAAATTACATCTTTCAACGTTAAAAAACATTGCACACACAATCGAGTTTAAACAATGTTTCTCCTTCACTTTCAAAGAAGAATCGTTAAACATTTAGGGCCAGTTTATAGAAGCTGAATTGAAAGTTAATCGAGAATTAAATTTAAATCGGTGTTGTTGCTAGGATGCAGTCAAATTCTGGCCAATCGGATTATCGGAATTTACATTTAATTAGAATTAAATTTTAATCTCAATTAAATATTTAATATTCACCTTCAATAAACTGACCCTTAATTGTTTAATAATGCGACGAAAGAATATAAATATAACGTTACGTTTTCTTCCCGAATCGCAAAAACTCACGTTTAGCTTTATACTCTCATTATCAGAAATAAAACTCAAAAGTAATATTAGCAATGTTCCGAGCAGAGTCAAACAACTTTTTGAAGGTTGTGTCTTAATTGAGAACTAGCTTTTACGTTAATTTTTTAGTGGCACCGGCACCTCCAATTCCATGACAAGACACCTTTCCACGTGATGTCGCATAAAAGTGCCACCTAGCATTATTTTCAAAGTCTTCGCTAGGTAATAGAGATTAAGTATTTTCTTTTAGTTTTTGTACATTTTTGCGACATCACGTGGAAAGGTATCTTGTCATGGAAAAGGAGGTGGCACAAAAAAATTAACACGAAAAGCTAGTTTTCAACCAAGATAGGACCCAATCACAACCTTCAAAAAGGTGTTTGACTCTGCTCAGAAGAACTAATTTAAAGTTTTATATCTGATAACCCTCGACATGTCGTCATGTTAGTGTTACTGTGGCACCTATGGCGAATTACTTCGTTTGCACATTAATATTGAAAACAACATTTTGTTACGTGTACTTTAAAAAAGTAAACAGAACGCAAACTTAAATAATAAATTACACTTTCTGAGGGAATGGGTAATTACTTTGGACTATCCCAATTTAGAGCTCTCGTTTGAACACAGACTGTCAATGAAAACGTAAAAAAAGAAAAATTCAATAATGTCTGTATAAAGAGCGTATAACTTTAAAGTATGTATGTTTTTTCTACTATAGATTTTATATAAGGGGGAAAACCAAAACGATCCCTCGTCCGACCCCTACGCATATCTACATTCTGCACCCTTCGGATTTACTAAATGCATTACGATGCAGTAGGATACAATTCAGTTTCAACACCTTTTAATAATTAAAGTACAATAAATTTAATGTGCAAGCTGAGCAATTTCGAGAAAATCTTGAATGAGAAATTATTACTCTAAAGTCTAGACAAACAGTAGGTTTTCTCGGAAAATCTTAAATTGGCGTTTCCATTGCCCCAGTACAAGTTAATTAGGACGTTAACCCTGATAAATGAGTAAAACTAAGTAACAATTAATTATAAAGTATTTTCTGGGAATTTCGCTTTTTGCACGACCCTCATCTTTGAAAAGTGGAAATTCACGCGGCTCGTGGTAGGATTGTTTGAGGGAAATCTGTGACCGAATTGCGTGTGAAAAGGATGCACATAACTGCAAGGTGGATGGATGCTGACAATGCTTTCTCTTGCATAACGTTATCGAAATGGATAGTAGTTCCCCCTTCGCTTAGGGGCGCGCAGTTTAATAAGCAAATACACCCACGGCATTTAATAAACGCACTTAGGTATGGTATATAGTACATTGCATGTGCACGCGTATTGCATGTGTATTATGTGTGCACATACGTATACGGTGCACGATCTGCAAGCAATAGGGGGACAGAGGAATGTTCGTGATCTGTATTGCGTGTTACACACAAGTTCTTCCAATTATTCTGTAATCGTTCAGATTTAGTTATTGTGATATTTAGAAAGCGGTCAGTTTAGAGTTTATTAAATATTTTAATATTAATATTTTTAAGTTATCACAGTTAGTTACTAATTGTTCAATAGGTCAAAGGTATCCAACATCAAAACAAGAAGAATCATCACATCACCATATATCCCATTCTATAAAATATTGCAGAATTTGAATGTATAGTAACTGTCTTATAACACTTACCTATACAGTAAATTTAGTTTTAGATACAACAAAATTTCCAGGCGGATTTTTGTTATTATTTACTGTAATTTGGTTACTCAGTAAACAAAAACAAATCAGTTTTGATTAGGCTCAAAGGTTTTTAGCTTAATAGATCAACGTTTCGGTGTATATACAGTGTGTCCATTTTAAGACGATCCACGCTTAATATATCGTAAGCAAAGGAGATATCGAAATAAGAAAAAACATTAAAATACATAGTTAACTCAATAATAAAGAACGATATGTTCGCTCTCGCACGCATAATTTCCAAATCTTAACTGACACCCCACCTCTGGTGATACGTCGTTGGAAAGGAAATAACAATAGCAATATTTTGGTGAAAACAAAATTCAAATCGATTTACTAAATCGAAAGTCACAACTCAAGATTTATAGTTTTGGTGATGAGTTTATATCGTGTTAGCTAAGTAAGTAGACGCATTTCAATTGTTTCGGTTCTTAATTCGGATATGAAACAGACGAGCGTAAACATTTTTAATTGAATAATTAAAATTGAACTGTCAACAGAAAGTAAAAACGATAAAAAAGAAACAACAGAAGATGGGCAATCCGTTAGAGATATTTCTTCTACAGGTTTGTATAATTTTTACACATTTTTGGTTAAACAGTATATATTTAACTTATTATGAGTATTTCTGATATAAAATTTGGAAGCACAGTTTTGTCTAAAGTTTTAATTATCTTTTATTTTGTTAGACGATAACTCTACATATTCGCGTATTGGAACATTCTTTTATACCATACTCAAATATTTTACTTATCAAATAAATTAAAACCAACTGCAAAAAAGTGCAAATAAATAAAAAGTGAAAAATTCAGCAGTGTCGTTTTATGTTTTGAGTAAACTGGGACTGGAGAAGGAAATTAAAGAAGAGAAGACCTATATTAAACAGCAAATTAATAATTTTAATAGTAAAGTCTCCCAAAAATAAACAACATGCAAACGTTCAATACAAATATTTTTATTTCGCAAGTCTAAATGGTTAGATGAAAAAGTCAATTTTTCTTCTCGATATCAATCTGCTGATCCACTACCGGCACCATCTGGTTACAAATCAGGACACCGTTAAAAGAATTTAAAGCATTATCATCTTTGTCAAAAAAAAAACGGAAGGTGTCATCTATAGTGCAGAATTATTCTAAAGAAGAACTAACATTTGCGACTCAAAGAAGTTTGCGTTTGTCTGGGCAAAGTGATGCAGCAAATTTAGTGCACGAGCTATGCGAAACATCACCAAAAAGAGCTACAAAGATTAAAAAGTCGCGGAAATCTCAAGTTTTAAAGCCTACGAAGTATACACCAAAAGAAGCACTTGCATTATACCTTGATGGAAATTTTACCAAACATTCTTACAGCTTAATGCAATTTGGAACCAAGGAACATAACGGAAATATATATCCTCCTTACGACACAATCTTAAAAGCAAAGAAGAACTGCTATCCAAGATCGGAGTTCATAATAATAGTTACTGAAACGTCAGCAGAAGTAACATTGCAAGCCCTTGTTGACCACACCATACTTCGATTAAGTATGGTTCAAGAAGAGATGTTAAGTCAAAAAATTGACGATCTGTCAGAAGGCTTAACAATTATTTTCAAGTGGGAATGCGACAGAAGCTCCGGGCTCTCTACCTACAAGCAAGTGTTTTCGGGAGATGATGCAGATTAAAAGACGGATTCCAGTTTATTTACGGTGTGCCTTGTTCTCCTACATTTACGAGTAAATAAAACTAATGCTATTATATGGCACAACACAAAGCCGTCTTCTACCAGGTTCTGCAGACCAATTAAACTTTTATTTGACAAAGAATCAACGCAATTACCAAGACAAGAAGTAAAAAATGTAAAGCAACAAATACGAGTTATATCGTCCAGCAAAAGGAAAATTCTTTTCGACTCTTCCGTTAAATTAACGATGATTGTTGCAAAGATCTTGGAATAATCATTGACACGTCAAATCAAACATGTGAAATCTGTGGAGTAACCCCTAGAAATATGAACAATTTGCAAATAATCCAACACTGTTAATCAGATATGAGCAAATATGAATATGGAATTTCTACCTTGTACGCTTGGATAAGGTGCTTGAAGTGTTTTGTACACATTGCGTATTGTCGGTACTCGAAGAAATGCAAATGCGAAGTGAAAAGAAGAAACAAAAATTTTCAGAAAAAATATATTAAAAATGAGTTGAAAACGAAAATGGGATTATTAGTTGACACCCCAAAATCCGGATACGGCACCACAAATGATTGTAATGCTGTCAGGAGGTTTCTTCAAGAATTCGCTCCCACTTCTAGTCTAGTACAGGACGTTTTAATGTGATACTACAAACAATTTCTTGTGCTTATGCTGTAGACGTAGAAGCATTTAGAAACTATGCAAAAGAGACTGCAGAGAAGTATTTAGACCTGTATCCAGAACAAGAAAGTTTTCTCGTATGCAAACAATAACGGATTTATTAAATACTTTTTTGTTCTCTTCAATTTTTTTTATATCAAGTATTTCTAGAAGTAGTAATGTTTCCCATTCGTAGAACACAAGGTCTCTTAATAAAGATGTTAAACGCCTCTTGTTGTAGTCACCTCTTGCTGATGATTTACCACTACATTTTTCTAATTTTAATGATTAATGTAAAGTAGTTTTCCAAGAAACTAGATATCTTATAACACTGCCCATATATCTACGACTCTTTATTCAAATCCCTTGCTTCTAAATTTCGTAGTTTGTAAGTTCTTAACAGATTTTCATTAATTCTGAGATTTTTGTCTCTCTGTTTTACAGATACTGTACAATGTAGCTTAAATGTAAATAAAGTATTACTAAACTTAATTTAAGATTTATAAAAACCATAATTTTAAGTTAAAACCAAATCAGTGTTTCATTCCGACCTTTGCACAGCTAGATTACCAATCTCTACCACTGTGCGTCGGATCTCTTTCACTTTTTGGCCATACGGGTCTGTCTGGCTGTTCAGGCCTTTTGGACCTTTTGGTTCTTCGGGTCTGTCGGGCATAACAAGCTCTTGGACGGTTTGGGCATGTCGGGAATTTAGGCAAATATTCTGTCGACTAAAAAAAACATTTAACGAAAAATAAGTTTGGATGAAAAGTATTTTTATTTAGGAGCAATAATGATAGGATCAGTTTGATGCGAAAATCTTTTTAAAACAATGTTCAATAGCTTAACCACATAAACAAATTCAGTCAGCATCAATTTTCGCGGATTTGGTAAAAATATTTCCAACGTTTCTTTTGTAAAATCGTCCGCTTTCTTCAGGGCAGTTTTTCAGCTATTTCTAGGAGGAGGGGGCAACTGCTCCCCTTTGCCCCTACCTGGCTACGCCCTTGCCTATCAGGCTATATGGGTCAGCCGGACATTACTCGGCTGTCGGGCTGTTTGGGGCTGTCGGCCCTTTGGACTTCTCTGTACTGCGGGTATATTAGACCGTTTGGTTCTTTCGGTCCTGTCAGACCCTTCGGGACTGTCAAGCCTTACGGGTCTGTTGAGCTGTTAGGGCCTGTCAAGCATTTGTTGGGCGGTTCGTGTCTCTCGGGCTGGTCGGTTGCCTCGGGCCGATTAAGAATTTACCTGGTTTCCTACTGGTCGCGCCAAGTTTGTCACCAGTCGGGCCGGGCTAGGCCTGGAAATTTCGGCCCGAAAGGGATTCTGGCAGGTAATACCTCTCTTCACATTCATACGGCAGTTGTTAAATATCTTCAACTCAAGACACAGTTCTAATTGGAATTCCATTCTAGAATTTGGGTGGCAGATAAAAATACATTTGAGAATATAGTGGGATTTTTTCAGATTTCTACACAATCGGGTTAACGCCCTAATTCGCAATTCAAGAAAACAATTTTCAAAAACACAAAAGTTTTTTTAATTAAATATATCGTGGTAGGTATATATAGTGTAAGAGCTTTTAGTTTAAAAATAATCCAAGTTGGAAGTTTCTCTGCTGTATAGTAAAGGAAAAATAAATGTTTTTATATTAAGGGGTGCACAAATTCTCAAAAACTTACATTATGCAGAATAAAATTAAAAAATAATGACATACTTTTCTCTTCTTTTGGGTAACGCAACAAACTTGATGTTTCATGACTGTTTGATTTCACGTGAAATGGCTCCATAGCGGTCACCTCTGTATTAAAGACACTTTTTTAAGTTTCAAAATCCATAAGTTTGTACGTTTTCCTAGCGGACACCTCAGATTATGAACTTATTTTGGC
Source organism: Ignelater luminosus (assembly GCA_011009095.1). Taxonomy (NCBI): domain Eukaryota; kingdom Metazoa; phylum Arthropoda; class Insecta; order Coleoptera; family Elateridae; genus Ignelater; species Ignelater luminosus. The sequence goes on along the minus strand of VTPC01003688.1, from coordinate 175,617 downwards.
ACGGATGCTGTATGTTACAGAAAGGTTTCACTAAATGTAGGGTAAAAGTACCAATACCCTGCCACCTAAACAATATTTGAAATTCAAACTCGTTTAAATTTATAACTAAATAATATTTATTAATGAAACTTCCTGTATAACAGTGCACATATAAATGGTATACATATTTATCAGCAAAAGTTATAAAATGTTTAGCTTTATATTTCAAAAAAAATAATTATCGAAATGAGCATTTTGTACCAGTAAGCGATCCACTCTTTGTTTTAGATATTTATTTAATAAAAATTTCTGATTATTTGTATTCAGTATAAAGAAAAAGTACTGTGTTCTGATTTAACCAATAAAAATATTCACAAACATGTTAGAAACAATGCCTAAATTTATCTAAAATGCAAGAATTTCTCATCTTAGCATAATCGCACGATCCGAAAGTAATTAAAAGCTAATAATTGACATATAATTTTTATTTATTTAGAATGAATGTAACATAATACTTAGAACCAAGGAAGTAGATAACATAGAACTAAAATCACAGTTATTTGAGCCGCAATAATTTATTTATAAAACAATAATTCATTAGGCTGTGAGCTGTTGGGGCTGGACGGAATTAGGTGCGTTTACCTTACTTGAAAATGTTTTTGTTATGTAGCCTATACAGAGTTTATGTTACCCTAAAGAGAACTTCGAGGACTATTAAAAATGTTCGTTGTCATTTAGAAAATTGTCGATGATGTCATCACTTTTTCCAACATGGCCGAAAAAAATCATTAATACCTGTGTAAAAGATACAGTGTAATTTAAATCGTTGTAGTATATGTCCCAGCAATTTTCCGAAAAATTGTTATTGTTAATCTTATTTTCATTATTCCACTTAAATGGATCGCACTGTATGTTTACAAATGTCTTTTTTGTTTCAATTTTAAATTCACTTTGCTTACTGCAGTTGTGGAATTTTTGTTTGTCATGTCTTTCTGAGATTTTTATTCTATCAGTTATTATATCCAACAGCCTGCGTTAGTCTAGTTACTAAAATTGTTTGTCTATTCCCCTAGATGCTAATTCACATTTTAAATCAACAGCATTTAATTCACTGACACTGCGATAACTTATTGTTATATAAGTATGGCTACGTTTGAAAACCCAGTAAACCTCCATCCTCTTTCACAGTTCAATAAATTTAATTTGCCAGTGCAAGATTGTGAGCTATGAAGACCTGCATCATAATAGCATACCGTTTCTAATCACAAGCACAAAAAAGTTCTGTTTTAATATCTCAGATATTTCGATAATGATTTAAAAAAAACCTCAAATCTAAACGTCAAAAAAATGTTAGAAAGATAGATGTTCTATGATATACTGGTGATTTTTACTTGTTGTGAACCTCGATTTGCTGTACACTGCAAAAATGAAGTAAAATCCTTCATGTATAGTTTGACGTTTTTATTATGTTTTAGAATAAGCGTTTAATTGTTACAATTATTTGACTTAAGTTAGTAATGAGCAGCAATAACGTGCTCGTATGTATGTTGTAAATAACAATCAGAATGCAAGAAATTTTACAAGGCAATACAATACGGTTTATAAAGAAATTAATACTAAAAGCGCTACTATGATCTTTCAGATTGCGCCTAAGAAAAATTAAAAATAATTTAGTGATGGTTATAAGAATTATATTGTAAGACAGTACTTTAACTTTCTTATCCAATGTGATTTACGAATAGTGTTTAATCTTTGGCGGCACTAAACGTCTTCCGGTTGTTTCTAACATATTGTTCTACTTCTGCATAATACCTAAGTGTCTCTCAAGTGACAATAAGCCTATTACTTGTAATTTGCTGTTATCTTACGCGTCTTTCTTTCATACCACAGGAAGAGTGCTAAGCTATAAAAATAAACTTTAAACTTAAAACTCGTGTTTTCCATTTTTTGACGCTACTTGGCCAAGAGTAAAATAGTAAAATAAAAATCTTTGACATATAAAAAGAAATGGTAATAGAACCCGTTATGAAATCCAAAAACCGTATTTCTCTTAGTTAACATTATAACAAAAAAAAAGTACCTGTCGTGAAAGAGATTAGTAAAACAAAGCTGCTAGTGACATAGATTATTCCAAATATAATGATTAACAATCTTTAAAGTATGTTTGGGTATCTAGTATATTTTAAATTTATTCTAAGTGCCACAAATTTTAATTTAGGCACTGACTCTAAATGCTGCAAATATATAATTTAAAACCAGGAGTGGCTTATAAAACCTTATTTATTTATAAAACTTTGTACTTACTCCAAAACTTCTAATAACAGAAATAAAACTTTGATTACTATGACAACAATAATAAATAAAGCAAACTCGAAAAACGTTGTTCCAAATTTACTCAAAATTTTTAATTTAAGGAAGCAGTGTGTTTGGATTAACAATGACGTCTCTGATTTCAATCTAATCAGACATGGGGTTCCACAAGGCTCGCTATTCGGTCCTCTTTTATATACAATATATTCTGCTTACCATTGTAGTGTTGTAAGGCATTGTAAGTATCATCAGTATGATGATGACACGCATGTTTATATGTATATCTTTTAACCCTAGAAATTATGAACAAGCTTTTAATCACATTAATGAAGACATTAAAAAGACGAAAAATTTTAAATTAAACTTTAACACCCTGCTGAAAACGGTGTACTTAAGGGAGAGATGTTATATGACAATATGGCTTAATTTCTGGCCAGCAATGCGGTGCAAATATAGCATCCTATTTTTGAGACGTCTAGAAAAAATTTCGGTCTCACCCCTGAAATGTGGAATGACAGCGCACTTGTATCGAAAATAACTATATTTAGAGCGTTCCACAACCTGTGTATATGTATAATTGTATACCTATCTCGTTTTATATCTGCAATTTGTATTAACGTGTTTAGAATATCCATGAAATATTCAGAGCAGTAAGTAAGTTTGGAGATCGAAACGTAGTCGAGGTTTTTAATATTATCCGAGACCGATAACCGCAGTTAACGCTGGAGATGTTTATTAATCATTATATTCTTTGCATGATAGGAAATATAATTTTAATTACTACTCATATCTAATTAGAATTTTAAAAACGTTACAAAATATTACAAACTGAATTTTCTAAAGTTATCTTTGATTTGGTTGCTAGGCATCTAACAATGTTGCTATGGAAATCCCTAAATAAAAACAAAACAACATTTTGGTTTCGTTTTTCGATTTTTGTTTTTCATAAAGCGTGCAAATTTGTAAATTTGCATATTGCATTTGATTTTATATGATTTTATTTTAAATTCGAGGTAAATTAGCGTTTTGTGCCAATGAAAGATATTGAGAGCGAAAACTCCAATATCGAGAATGCGTGGAAGATTGGCTTCTGAACAATTATACCAGAGAAATAAAAAAACCGGTATGAAGCGACCTACGTTGTCAAGTTCAGAACAAAGTTCATAATTTGGTTATACAGTATGCCCATTTTATGGAACCCTCTTCTGAATGTTTAGGAATAGGCAACACGTCTTACAATTCAGAAATATCTTTGTGTAATTGCAGATATTAAAAACAAAATGGATCGCGTTTGTATAGCTTGTTTTCTATAAGTAATACATTTCAATGTCAAAATTCCCCAGTTCATGCTAGTTAGAAATAAGATTTGTTTTTTTAGAAAACACAATAAGAATAATTATAAATTATTATAAAAAAAATTAATAACAAACGAAAAAACTTATTTAACAAAAGTTAATAAACAGGAAATGTAACCAACAAATGTCAAACGGTTGACTTTTGTCAGTTTTTAAATTCACAGCAAACTATGGTTCAATTAACAAGGTTGATCATTTAAAAAAAGAGCTGGCTCTGAATTGTAAGACGTGTCGGCTATTCCCAAACATTCAGAAGAGGACTCATAAAATGGGCATACTGTATAATGTTTTTTGGAAAAATTCTTGAACTCGTCGAATTTATGCTTCAATAAGGCACTTCTAAGCGCAGAAAAATTTTTTTACAGTTCATGTTCTTGAACCATGACATCGTTATAATTTTTTTAAATTACAGCCTTAATGTTTATTACACATTTTGATAACTTCCTCACTGGTTGAACGATTCTTAAAAACTTTTGGTACCTTACAAAACAGTTTGTTTTAAGAAAAACATCTTTTCCGAAGAATCCACTTTTTGCCTTAACGGCACTTCTTTTACTAAACTTATCAGGACATCTGATTTCAACAAGATGGGGCACTTCCTCATTTTGGGGCAAGAGTGCGTCTGTTTCTGGATCTTACATGGCCTAGTAGATTGATAGGACGAAAAGGACCAATTAAATAGCTTGCGAGATCGCCGGACTTAACTCTTTTAGATTTCTTTTTTGTGAAGTCACTTAAAATCAACAGTTTACATTAATAGACTTAACAATCTAGAAGGTTTGAAACATCAAACTCGAATGGAAATGCAAAACATCGTTCCACAAAATAATGATCCAACGTGTCCAGTGTCAAATGATAAAGGGTAGAAAATTTGAAAATTTATGTTAAACTTTATGAATAATTTTGGCCTACTTGAGGTGTGTTTTTCTTGAATATACTATACTCACCATCAATGGCGTACAATAGCTTAATAAGAAAACACAAAAAACGTATAAATGCAATACCACCTTGATATACAAAGAAACAAATCAGAATTAAACTTTTATTTGTGTTTTGTTAAATTACAACCAATAGCACACCTTTAGAAAATTCTGAAACAAGTTATACAGTGTCACCTTGGATACGTACGTTAAAACCAGAAAAAATGAGACAATGCTCGATATTCTCATTTCACGATTTTCCATGGTAACACATCTTTTTCTTCTTCTTCTTCTTATTACGATGAGATAAATATTTACATATCGTTTTATTTAAATTTTAATCACAACTTTGATTTTAACCACGAAAATGCGATGCGGTTTTAAATAGGTATACAGTTTCACTTTCGATAAGTAAAATATAAAAGTAAACTGTTTTAAGTTTGTGTCCGTTTTCTAGAAAACTCTTATTTTTTTAAATTTTTTTATGAACTGACAAGATTGTTTTGTTTCGATTTAATACCTGAAATTCATTTTTAATTGACAAGCTAATCATGACATCAAGAATTACTCGTTTGAATTTTTTCAGTTGTTTAATAGTAAAATCTTTTACATTCTACATACTACTGCTACTACTACTACTACTACTACTACTACTACTATCCAATTTCCTGTTTCGATAGTGATGTCGTCTTTTACAATTTCCGTCCAATATCTTTATGCAGGGTTGCTAACCCAACACCTCAACCCTAAGGATTGGATAACTTGATTTTAGGGTTCTTCCCCTTGACTAACTGATTTTTATATGGCAATGCCAATGGTATAAAGAAGCTTCTTTCTTTCTTTCTTTTCTTCCTCTTGTACCTACTCTCTGCTAGTACATTTAAAATTGCTATTCTACCTTATTTTTAATAAATTAAAATATGCATGCATGCAGTGTGTTTCTTTAAAAACTAAACTCTGTTGTTATCTACTTTGTTGCGGTATGGATAAAACGATACTTAGCAGGACATTTATCTCTAAAATTCTTTCTAAATTTTAATAATTACAGCATTTTCTACATTTAAATAGAAAAGAATGTGATCAACTGTTCTTTTATCATAATAATGAATCAAACATATTGTAGAAAGAAGTAAAACAGAAAAGAAAACATTAAATGAAATTTCACAGTAATGTTAATTTTTCTGAAATCATCAGTGAATTACGTATTATATTTTCAAATTTAATTTATATTATTAATTCTTGCAGAGAAAATCTAATATATATCTTGTCACCAAAGTGTTTTGTTTTTATATTTTATATTCTTTTTATAAGAAAAAATAGAAAATCTGTTATTTTCTCTAAAATATTGCCGTTCCCTTCCTGTAGAAATAATGATTTCAAATTTCATTTAATGAAGTACTAAATTTTATTACGGCACGAAGAGACAAAAATCCACTAACGAATGATCTTAATTTTTGATTTACTTTCTTTGTCGAAAGTGGGTTTCCGTTGAAGTAGTATCTCTATGAAAGTTTAATTGCACCATTAGTTGGGAAACAACTTGTACAACACTTTTTTGAAACTTATTTTGGTTTGATGACTCGTCGTAGTTCATTTAGGGATCAACACCAACTTCTTGTCATGATTTTTTACTTTTACCACAATATTTTTAAACAGACTCTAGGTACCAGGTAACTAATAATTAAAACTAATAATATTAAAAAACAATTTAAGTATATTTGGGATGTAAAAATAATTTAGTGTTTTAATAGGTTTTAATAATTCAAATGCACTAGTGTTCACTAGATGCGGGTAGAATCTTAAAGAAACAGCGTATGCTTCCCCTAGGTAAACATAAAGCCACAGTAGCCCTATTAGTCAGTTCTGATCAAGGAGTCAATGTATGAGTTTTATTATTAAACACATACACCTAAACAGACCATATCTCAAACGAAGATGAGAGAAAAGAAGAGAAAGACATATTCTTCCATATTCTTCAAATGGAAATAAATGACAATAACAACAAAGTAGTCTTAATGGACGATTTGAGTGGAAGAACCATACTTGCACAAGAGAAGTAAGAAGTAGAAATGAAAAATCGCTAATAGACTATTTCCTAGCTAGGAGATAAAATGAAAGGTAACGGACGTGAAGGTCAGAAGGGGAGCAAAAATTGGAAGGGATCGTTACTTTGCTATTATGAAAAGGGCTACAGAAGAGAACATCACAAAAGAAGATAATAGCAGAAAGCTAATAAACACAAAAATAAAATGCTTATAAGTTTAGACAACCGGAAATAAAAGAAAAATACTAAAAATTCTGAACCAAGGCTTGCATGGTACAGATATAACAAATCAATGGATGAATCGTGGACTAAATACAAAGAAGCAGCAGAATAAACCTGTGAAATAAGAAACATCACATACAAAAAACGCACTAGTGGTCAGAAAATCTAAAAGAAGCAGTCGAGAAGAAAAAACAAAAGTGGAAGAAATACTTATACACAAAAACACAAAAAGATTATGAAGAATACAAAAAGGAGAAACAAAGTAAAAAGTTTAGTAAAAAAAGCTAAAGAAAGATCTTGGATCGACTTCGGAGAAACGATGAAAAACGCCTACAATAAAGATCAAAAACTATTGTTTGGAGCTATAAGAATCAGCAAGAAAAAGCAAGTAAATGTACTAAAAAACATTGAAAATTAAAATGGAAATGCTGCATGACAAAACAGACATTATGGAAAACTAAAAACAATACTTTAAGAATCTACTAGAAGGGAGAGACATACTAGATACAATAAGAGAACCCAATAAATAATAAAGAGATGACTAGAGAAGATCTGGAAGAAGCAATAAAATACTTAAAAGCGGGCGAGGCTCCAGGACACAACAGAATAACGACAAGCATAATAGAAGCACAAGCAGACCAGCTAATGAGATAGTATGGAAAATCGTAAACCAAGTTTTTCAAAAAAAAGCGAAGCATCAAAAAACTGGAGAATTACAATAATTAACCCAATCTTAAAAAAAGAGACTTTAGAGAATGTAACAATTACAAAACCATCATACTACTTAGTACCGCAGGAAAAGTGTACGCTAGAATCGTAGGAAAGAAGTTAAGGAATAAATTAGACAGTTTAGAAGATACCCACTTTGGTTTTTAACAGAGAGGTGCAGGATGCCACGTGTATCACTAGGTAAATAAGCAAGAAAGCTATTAGAGTAGCGAGCAAAGTTCATTTATGCTTTCTGGATCTTGAAACAGCCTTCGATAAAGTAAATAGAGAAGATATATGGAAAACTCTGGAGAAAAAGAGATAGTAGAAGTAGAAAAACAACAAATTATGCTAGGAGCAGACACGAAGCTTCTCAGATAGTTAAAACTACAATGCTTTGAGTTTGTGATGAGGAGTAGTTTGTAGATCCTTTTTATGAATTTCACGTGATGTTTAATGAGTGGATCATAATAACCCATATTTAAGCAAACTAACGGATGGATCTGAAAAATGAACAGCAAGCAGACTGAATTTAACAGATTGGCCTGCACTAAAAGGAGCCCTTAAGACAAAGTATTAAGAGTTTTTGGATAGAAAAGTAGTAGCTCATATGCGGTGAACGCTGCAAATCGGTACAATGGAAACTTTAAATAGGTTCATTCAGCGACTCAAGACTACACAAACTCAATTAACTGTCAAGATAGAGATGGACGACACTCTGACTACCGAATAGAAGGTAATACATGGAAAAATGGCAAAGCAGATGGCGATAAAAGTCTTGCACGCAAATTCACCGCCCATGTTACAAACCATATTGGACATCAAGGAACCTAACATCCTAGCGGATGCGGCGCACGTGGTCTTGCTGTTTATTATGAAACATACGGAGCAGGCAGTAGTACAAAAGGCTAAACCTTCACACAATTTTCCGCCACAAAAATCCGCAGAAAAGAAGGAAGGTTCCAGAAGGAACGAACGATTTCTAGTCCGACCAATTAAAGAACACCGGGCTACGTTAGAGCTCTGGAAAATATGAGAACGGTAGAATGGAGCTCAAACTAAAAGAACTTCTCCAACGAGATAGTCAAACCATTAAACCTATTATATAGATACCAATTGGAAGTAATGGACCAAAATCATCTTCAAAGGGAAATTGTAGCACATGGAGGCAGCCAAAATCCGAAGTCTACTTTACACAGGGTGAGGAATTAGAATCCTCGAGTGAATAAGAAGACAAATAAATAGATTGGAACTCGGAGGAGACTGCGAATTAAAGCGAGCGGGAGAAAGATTCAATAAATTTTCGAGAACCAGCCTCGGAACAACACTAGCAGTGGTCAACCCTATCACAATTAAATCTATGTTACCCTGTATACGACTTTGAAATCCAAATGTAATAATTTTAGTGGATACCGTAGTAACTAACTGCTTGATAGATCCTAAGTTAATAACTAAATTATATTCAGAAATCCATAAAATCCACAAAATCTAAAATATTATGTAAAGAGTGTGCAGAAATTGACTTATTCTAGGATGAAATCTTCTGAAACTTTATGTGGTTAAACTCCACGGTACACT
>VTPC01003688.1:131466-166491 GCA_011009095.1 Ignelater luminosus | reverse complement strand
ACCAATCTTATTACGGTCCAATAATCTAACTAAAACCAAAAAAAAAAACTATTAAATCAAACGGAATTGTGTACTCGTTATTGAAGTAAATATGACTCCAATAAAGGTAAAATCTAAAGGAAACTCAAAATCCAAGTATTCCAGACAACAGTGCGAAAGGGTACGATGTTAGTCCTGGAACAACCCTTAGGTAAGGTAAGAATTCCCTCAAGCATAGTTACGGTAGACAATTATGAGTGTAAAGTACCTATAATAGCAAAAGCAGAAGATCTTCGAGATACGAAACTGAAACTGCGACATCTAGAGCAAAGCCAACCTATGTTGTGTGTACTCTATATGTAAATAAGAACGTTTAAACCCAGAAGGCATAAACTCAATGTACTCCTAGAACATCTAGATAAAAGGGATAGAGAAACTTTAAACCACGGATTAGATAAAGGTCAAATATTTCACTTCAACAAATTTGTGGATTCTATTGCTCTCTCTTTCAAAGCAACTCCCAGGGCTTGCTATTTTGAGATGTACTGCGCAAGCAGCACAGCGTGGTATGCACTTTTCATAAAACGCGCGTAAACGAGTAGGCGTGGTAAACTTCCAGAGCTGCAAATGTAAATGTGCAGAAACCAAGAATGGGAACATTGGTGGAATTAAACCATCTGTATGAACAGTATGAAGAGATCTTCAATCGACAAGGCGACATTCTGACTTAGTAACATGACAAAACACAGAATACCCTCAACAACAGATGTTCCGATAGTAAGTAAAGCGTATTGATTCCCATCAGCGCAGAAGAGGGAGATCGACCGGAAAATCCAAGACATGTTGGAACAGCATATAATTGAAGAAAGCAAATCACCATACAACTCGCCTATTTTTCTAGTCCCTAAAAAGCCGAATAAGGATGAAAAAAGACGTATTGTTTGCTGGTAGATTTCAGGAAGTTAAATGAGAAGACAAGTATTTCATTCCAAACATCTCAACTATTTTGGATCTTTTGGGTAATGCAAAATACTTTTCCAAGTTGGATGTTAAAAGTGGGTACCATCAGGTTGAGAAAGATGCAAACGACAAATATAAGACGGCATTATCCATCGAAAATGGGCATTGGCAATTTTTAAGAATCCCCTTTGGTCTCTAGGGTATATGGGCATGCTTTGTACGAGTGATGAACAACGTTCTTAGAGGACTGGTGAACAAAGTAGCAAAGAGCATGTACGAAATTTGAAGATGGTATTCCAGCGAATAAAGGAGTGTAAGTCTAAGATTCAGCTAGATAAATCAGAGTTCTGTTTTCAAGAAATTGAGCATTTAGGACAACTGATTACAACAAAAGGCACTAAACCTAACCCGAAACTAGTAGATAAAATCAGAAATATATCCCTTCCAACCACATTAAAACAAGCAGAGTTTTTTAGGACTCACTGGTACTATCGTAAGGTTTATAAAGGATTACGCCACGATAACAAAACCATTGAAAATTATACAGGGACATCATCAATAGGAGGAAGCCACGTAACCACTAATTTAAAAGTGGCGCGAAATTTTACCTTTCAACGTTGGCTACACTCTCTCATGAGTACATTTCTAACCTAAAATTACATCGGCGTGCGTACGTTCCGTGATTTCTTGGTCTCTGTTTTACGTTTTTTACAGTTTATTTTGTTCTATTTAAAAATCAGAATTTTTCAAGACTAAATCTGTTTTTTGTGAGTTAATCGAGGTAAGTTAGATTTAACGCATTCAAAGTGTGATAATAAATGTTAAAACTGCATAATTATTTCAGTTTGGAAGGTTACGGTTTTGCGATTCCTTTTACAAGCGAACAAGATAAATTTATTTTAATGGCTCACTATCGAAGTGGAACATGGAATGCAGATGGTTCATGGACTTATTCATTACAATCTTGTATCCAACAATTTGAGCAAGCTTTTCCTGAAGTGCAAGTCCACTACGATGCATTTGTACGTCGTAGACATGATATACTTAAGCGGTTTGAAGAAAAACATTGCATCTGCAAAGGCCAATCATCTGGTAGACCAACCGTATTAACTGATGAAGTTCTCGAGGACATGCAGATGCGAATGAATCGTAGTCCCCATAAATCTATTAAAAGCTCAGCCACTGAAACAGGTAGGAATCTATTTGCATTAAACAAATAATATGTTTTGCTTCATTCGTGTTTTAAATTATTAATTATTTTGAATTTATCACTTGTAGTAATTCAATTGTTTTATTAGCAAACTTAAATACAAAACTGGCACTGCTATTTATTTCTGAATTATTTACATTCATTAACAATTTAAACTATTCTAAACCATAATCTAACCAACAACTTTTTCCTGTTAGTGGTTTATGCCACACTTGAACAACGATGACATATTAAATATTACATTTATGTCAGATGAAGCATGGTTTCCTTTGTCGGGCTATGTGAACAGCCAAAATTACAGAACACCTTTTATCGAACAACTATTGGACGATGAAATCCAAGAGGGCTACTTCCAGCAAGATGGTGCATCAGCACATACGGCACGCACCACTATTCGTTATTTGGAAGAGTTCTTTGATGACCGAGTGATTAGTTGTGGACGATGGCCCCCTCGTTCTCCCGATCTCACACCATTAGATTTTTTTCTATTTGGACATTTGAAGAATAATGTTTACAGGCACCGTCCACAGAATATTGACGAATTAAAAGAGGCCATACAAAATGAAATTAATAATATATAACCAGAAACCTTAGTTTCAGTTTTCGATAGTATCAAAAATAGAGTTCGGTTATGTTTAGAGAAACAGGGTGGCCATATCGAACCATTTATGTAATGTGTACATAAATTGCAATAAAATGTAAAATAACTAAATGAAATTGTAAAATTTAGGATAAATGTAAGCCATTATTTTTAATTAAATTCTAGTAACCTGCTACCTAATGAATTATTTTTTTATAATTAAATTATGGCAGCTGAAATAATTGCGATTTTTAGTTCTGTTATCTAGCATACCTAGTTCTAAGTATTATGTTACATTAATTTCGGAAAATACAAATTACACGTCAATTATTAATCTTTAATTATTCCCAGAACACGATTGCGTTAAGACGGTTTTGATAAATGGTTTTTTTTAAATATAAAATTAAACATTTAATGACTCCTAATGATTTGAGTATATATATCATTTATGCATGCATAACTATACAGAAAAATTCATTAATAAATATTTAGTTTTAAATTTAAATGAGTTTGAACTTCAAATATTGTATAAATAACCAAGTATTAGTGCGTTTACCCTACCTGCATAATTATCTTTTTATGAAAAATCCTACATAGTGGACAGTTAAATTTAATAAAATTGATAAAATAACTAAAAAGCTCTTAACAATAAATAAAGACAAAAATTAATATTGTCTACCCAACAAAGTTTGGACAATTCGTGCAAGCATTGACTATCATACCTCCAGACGATGCTTTCGTCCTTGTTTGGACTCATCAGTGGAGGATAATGATAGTCAATGCTTGCACGAATTTTTCAAACTTTGTTGGGTAGACAATATTAATTTTTGTCTTTATTGTTACCAATAAACCCCACTATAAGTTAGTACAACCTTTTATTTTATATAAAAGGTGTATAGTTTTCCTATTTGGAAATTTTTATTATTAAAAAGCTCTTGCTTAACAGCTAAATCAGCATTGTTTGGGCCTTATCTAATTCTTGTTTTTAAAAATATCTTCAATATATTGTCATTTTTTAATTTTCCAATTTTATATATAATTATCTTTAAATATTTAAGTTTCTAAGTAGTTTCATTATATATCCAATACTACGTCACTGGAAAACTACATAATTCTTTATTACAACAGAGCTGCCAACAGTGCAAGATGTGTTGTCTAATCAGCAGTAAATTTCGTGATCACGTGGCTTCCCAATAATGATGATGTCCCTGTACAATATCAGAACGTTAGACGACATTTACTGTCATACCAGAGAATACGAAGGTGTATTTGAAGCACCATATCAGAAATAAAAAAAAGCAAGATTTAAGGATGTGGTAACTAGATCAAAAGGATTTAGGAGATAAAGTACAGACTATGAAAGGAAAGGCGTATCATAAACAAGAACTAATGTCTAAATTGTTCCAGATGGTGGAAGAAATTTGGAAAAAGATAACGAACGCACTCCTGATTTTCCTCATTCTCCAGGTAACGACAGCGACAAGAATAGCAGTTAAAAAATTGAAACAAAATCCCGGGATGTTATCGTTTAAGATGGGACCCATTCAAATCCAGACTACTAAGCATACATTTATGCATAACTACCCATTGGATCCTATAGTGCAACTGTTTAAAAAAATAGGGAGATCTATTAGGAAATATCAGAAAAATGACTGACAAACATCAGAAGAATCAACACTAACAGCGTAGTTATATCTTTTTGAAAAAAGCCTAGGCACTAAAACTTTATCACCAAATTTATATTGCGACATTCTTGTTTAATAAATTTACAACTTACTGATGAAGACTAAAACCATCTCGAAACGTGACTTATAGTCACAAAACATGCCATACCAAAAATTATACAAATCGATCAAAGCTATTTTTATACGCAAAATTAATTTGTTTTCAAAAAACTTTCATGCCTTGTACCAACTTAACAAGACGATTTTGGATATAGGTAACTTGGGTTAAATCTTTTTTTAAACCTTTTGGAGACGCCCTGTATAATTTAGTTATTAACTCAGGATGTTAAAAGGAGTTAGTTGCTGCGGTATTCACTAAAATTATTACATTCAGATTTCGAAGTCGTATACAGAGTAACATAGGTTTAATTGTGACCACTGTTAGTGTTGTTCCGAGGCTGGTTCCCGAGAATTTACTGGATCTTTTTTGCAGCCTGCTCCGGGTTCCAATCCATTTCTTCGTCTTCTTGTTCACTTGAGGATTTTAATTTCTTAACCTGCATAAAGTAGACTTTAGATTTCGGTTGTCTCCATGCATTAAAACTTCCCATTATAGATAATTTTAATTCATTACTTCTCGTTGGTATTTATATAGCTTTAATGATTGTACCATCTCGTTTGAGAGAGGTTTTTTAGTTTGAGCTCCATTTCACCGTTTTCATATTTCCTGAGCTCTAACGTACCTTGGTGTTCTATAAATGGTCAGACCCGAAGACGTTCGTTCTTTCTGGAACCTTCCTTCTGGGCATTGTGAACTCTTGCATTTACTCTGATTTTCTGCTGGCTTTTGTGACGAAACATTCTGTGAGGTTTAGCCTTTTTCACCACTGCTTGCTTCAAATGTTTCATAATGAACAGCAAGACTAGGAGCGCCGCATCTGCTAGGCTCTTAGGTTCCTTGATGTCCAATATGGTTTGTAATATGGGCGGTGTATTTGCGTACAAGACTTCTATCACCATCTACTACTTTGACACTTCTCAATTTTTTTTTTGTTCGGCAGTCAGGGTGTCGTCCGCCTGTACCTTGACAGTCAATTTAGCTTGTGTAGTTTTGAGTCGCTGAATTAACCTATTATAAGTTTTCATTGTACCAATTTGCAGCGTTCGCAGCATATGAGTTACTACTTTTCTATCCAAAAACTCCCAATACTTTGTCTTAAGGGCTCCTTTTAGTGCAGGCCAATCTGTTCAATCCGGCTGCAAATTATTCCGATTCACCCGTTAGTTTGCTTATATATCATCCCGTGAACATAGCTATTTGACGTGGGGTCACGAGTGTTCCCATACTTATCGTAATACGGATCGATTTTGGTGATAAAGGTATCTGACATAGTGGATTCGCCGTTTAACCTTGAGAAAATATCTCCATAGTTCCTTGCTGGGATGATACGTTGTTCAGTAGTAGATATTGATAATGTACTTGTATTTAAAAACTTCTACTTCCTGTAGGCTCTTCCCTACATTTTCCTCTTGCAGTCTTGGGTCGTTTTTTCTGTTGATAAATAGGTTTTTTTGTTTTGGATGACTTACGCACATGGGCTATTGTACACATTTTCAAAAAGGTAGTAAGTTGGTTGAGGTTCAAACGCATTCGCATATGAATAATAAGAGTTTGTATAAAATCGTTGTATTCTTCAACTACGCTTATTGCTATTAAACTTACAATAATTGCCCATTTTTTGTTTAATTTCTTACAGTAATTGTATCCAATAGTCAATATTATTTCTGGTTGCCTCACGAGCTATTATTGCTTTAAATAAGTAAGAAATTGTAAGCAAATTGTTTCATGTTTCAAAATCGATGTTATCCAGTTTTAGAATTTGTAAAAGATTTTGGCTATTTGGTAGTATACAACTGTCCAATGTTTAACTTTATTTCAACTTATTTTGAATGAAAATGCAGTTTTAGATAGCACGTGTGATAATGTTAACAAAATCATAAAATAAACGAAGGTTAAAGTAAGGTAATTAACGGTTCGATACGAAACGTAAAGTTTGTTTACGTTTGGGTTGAGTTGTCCTATTTCTAGAACAACGTCATCGCCCATTACGCAGACTCCACTACTTTTAAACACCTGATTCTAAAAGTGAGAAATATTCAGAATTCTTCTTTCTCCAAAAGTTGTCTTTATGTTATGTTTCATGTAGAGATTAATTCGAAGACGTATTTATGAAGACTGAAATAAAATATGATGAATTATTTAATAAAACACCAACAAAAGGACATGTTCCAATTCCACTATGCGTTAATATACCTAAATAAAGTATAAGAGCGTCCATAAAAGATATTATAGGTAAATACATGGGGCAAAAGGAAAGCGCATAAAGCTTTAATCTATAATAGAAAAGAACTTCAATAATATAGAATGAGGACAACTGGCATAAAATCAATAAGCTGCTTGGAAAACCGGACTTTAATGATACATTTTCTCTATTTCTGTCTCGTCTGAAGTGCTCTCCTGCTATAACCTTATTAATCTTTGATAAATTCGAAACGTTCAAGCGTATACTAATGCACCATTATAGAAGTTTGTATATTTGAAGGGTCTTTAGAATGTTAACAATATGATAGTTACCTACGTTTCATTCTATCTCTTTCCTTTTCTCTCTAGTTACGTGTAACTAAGGGTTTAGCTGAGGTAATTAAGTTTTATGCTACCGTGAGTACGCGGAATTTATAAGATTACTTGATTATAATCACGGGCTAATTAATGACACTGTTTCTTAGAAGTAGAATAATACAGATGTGTTATAGGAATAGTGGAAATTTCTTTACTCAAACCTTTTTGGTTGGAATGTTTACATTTCAGCATCTTCTGTAACTTTTTTTTAATTTTTATATTCTACATCCAATTGGAATGATTGGTTTACCTACCTGAAACCAATTTAACTACGATAGCGACAAATGTTAAGATTTTTCATGTTCCATAACATACAAAACAATTAATAGAGAGAAAAAAGCGGCTAATTTGAAGTTATAATCGTGATGGAACATACGTCTGTACATTCCTTAGACAAAAAAAAACAGGATGATCTTCAAGCCGCGCATATCAAAATTTCCAAAACTACCAAGTTGCAGAACAAATTTAGATTCTGGAAATTCTGCATAGAACGCTGAAGATTCGGAGAAAAACATTGTAAATCTATTCTTAACACTCGAAGACGCTAAATAACCAACGGATTATTAGTTCTAAATTAAGAATTATTTCATGTCACTCGAAACGCAGACTACTATGTATATAATCCATAGCACTACTCTGATCGTACAGAAACTTTCGTCTAGAATTTCAAAAAGTCTACAATAAAATTCTACTCTCAGTCCAACTATACTCACCAGTAGCCTTGAGCATAGGTAAGGAAGTTAATGCACAATAAAAGAAATACTTAACGAAATTAATTGAAATCAAAGTATACTTCAAAAATTAAAAATGGTACAAAAGCATAAATGCATTTAATTAA
This sequence comes from Ignelater luminosus, assembly GCA_011009095.1. NCBI lineage: Eukaryota > Metazoa > Arthropoda > Insecta > Coleoptera > Elateridae > Ignelater > Ignelater luminosus. Next base: position 158,580 of record VTPC01003688.1, on the reverse strand, counting down.
ATAATTTAAATAAATCCATATAAAGGGTGAGTTTTTCCGATGTTTAGTGTGGGGATCTCGAAAACTAGTGGAGATAGAGACGATTAAATGGGGAAAAAATCACAATCTTACGAGCTCAATTTAATAAGCTTTTTGTTTTTTTTTTGAAAAAAATGCATGGCTAACTAGATATCTTGCAAAAATAATTTTTTTGTTAGTTTGTTCGGTGCCTATCGCTCTGTTATTATTGACTTTAGAAAGAATGTGTAAAGCAAAAAGTTGTAGGTAATTATGTGCTTAATAATACAGTCTAACCGAGTTCTTTTATTTAAGCTATAATTTCTGAGTTACGACACAAACTTTTTATAAACATAATTATTTTGGTGTGAAATGTTCATTCCGTTGGAGTTACAATTTTAAATAAAAGTAATTTCTGAGAAACTAATAAATAGAGAATGACAAACGATAAATTAAGAAGGAATAAAGGAAATTAGGATACAAATAAAGTAGTACCAAGATAAGATGTCAAAGAGAAATTTCTTTTGCCGACACGTGGAAAGGAGAAATATTCGAGCCCAGTATTGTTCTGAGTATTTTCCTTTCAAATCTTTCTAGGTCTTCTTTTTTATTTATTATTATTGTTGTGACAGGTCGTATGAGGGTTATATATATATTCACTTTTGTTTTTGTGCTTAATTGTTTACTTCTCAACAGGGTTCTGTTTTTACCTATGCTTCGTTTCCCTTTGGATTCTTTCTGCAACTCTTTCTTTCCCTGTCTTGCCAATTGTCACTTCTAGGTAGTTGATTGTGTGTTATTTTCGTTTATCTCGAGTCCCATTATTCTTTCTTTTTTGTCCAGTCTATCGATTGCTTTAATTAGTGCTACTTTTGTGCTTACTATTATAGTTCGTCAGCGTAGGCAACTACTTGTATTTGGTTGGTCATGAAGTTCTTGTTATGCTTTCTTAATTATTCTCTCCAGTACTAGGTTAAATAGTGTTGGTAAAGTAGAGTCGCCTTGTTTTACTCTGCCATTTATTTCGAATTCCTCTGTTGTGACTCCCTATCTTTCTAACTTTTGCTTTTGTGTTTTCTAGGCTCGTTTCTATTAGCTTTCTTATTTTCGAGGGTATTTTTAGTTCTGTCAGTTCTTCCATCATTCTCTTTCGGTTTACTGTATCGAGGGTGCTTTTGAAATCAATGAACACTGTTTGTATATCCCTGCTATATTCCCTTGTTAATTTTTTCTGGATCACATCCTGTGCTACCATTTTTATTTTTAATACCTCTCCTTTTGGGTCTCGTTTTGTTGTTATGGAATTGTTTTATTCTTTGGCTTTGTCCGGCTTGTTCAATTTAATATCATCGCAGACTTTCCACAGTGTTTCGTAGAATTTGTTCTTTTCTTGAGCATCAGGCGTCAGGGCATATACAGGGTCGCTAAAAAGTATGGAAACACGCTACCCCCGCAGAAACGCTAAGAGATAGACAAATGAAATTCGGAGAGCTTAAAGTAGATATTTTCTGCCATGTTCTGCGAAGGTAATTAAAACCAAATCCTCAATTGTTTTTTCGTACGGTCGCCATATTGAATTTTTTTAAATGGAACACCCGGTATATAACCCCATATTTGGATAAAGATTTTTAAGACAAATTCAACGATATAAAAGGTGCTATACTTATCTTAAAAGGTTTAGGAGATAATTGCTATTCTTTTGTTTCCCTATTAAAAAGTATGAAAACACTTTACTCCTGCAAAAACGGTAAGAGATAGACAAATTAAATTTGGAGATATTAAAGTAGGCATTGTTTGCCATGTTTTTCAAGAAGAGTTAACATCAAATCTTTAATTGCTTTTTCGTACGGCCGCCATCTTGAATTTCTTTAAATCGATCACCCTGTATATGACCCCATATCTCGATAGGGCTTTTAAAGTCGAATTCAAGAATATAAGGATTGCTATACGTATCTTGAAAGGTTTTGGAGATAATCGCTATTCTTTTGTCAAGGATTTCTTAACTTCAAGGATGGATTCGTAATGCAAGTAGTTCCTTCCGATTATTTGCAAAATTCCTTATGAACATTTCAAAAGAGATTGTTTCGTTGCCAAGAAGTTAACGCAGCACCTTTTGAACACTTTTTATAAAATTATATTGTGTTTTTGTTATTATCAATTCATCACTATTTGGTCTTATTGCACCTTTTTAGTTTGTTCTAGCATCGATCTATTATTTTAAGTAAGTAGGCTGAGGACAAAATGTTTACGGTTTTTTTTTACTTTAATTACTTACAAAATAATCGTACATTATTTTTTTGGTTCCCTTGCCTTTGCTGTTTCACGGGTAACTCGATTTTGATAGAAATTAATAGTGAAATCCTTGACAAAAGAATAGCGATTATCTCCAAAACCTTTCAAGGTAAGTATAGCAATATTATTGAATTCGCCTTTAAAATCCCTATCGAGATATGGGGTCATATACAGGGTGATCCATTTAAAGAAATTCAAGATGGCAGCCGTACGAAAAAACAATTGAAGATTTGTTTTTAATTACCTTTGCAAAACAAGGCAAAAAATACCTACTTTAAGCTCTCCAAATTTCATTTGTCTATCTCTTACCGTTTCTGCGGGAGTAGCGTGTTTCCATACTTTTTAGCGACTCTGTATGTTCACTATTGTTAGATATCTTTCCTTGATTGTTAATTTTAGGGATGCAATTCTTCCATTCACCGTGGTAAAGTTAACTATATTCCTCGTTGGCTTTCTGTTTACATAAAATCCCACTCCACTATTGCCTTGTCTGTCTTCGCCGCTATGTAGAAAGGTCTATTGTTCTTTTCTCATTTCCCCCGATTTTTCCCGCCTTACTTCCTGAACTGGTGCAATATCTATACTGTATTTTGTTATTTCTCTTGCAATTTCCTCCATATTTCCCACTCTTAGTATTGTATTGACGTTCCTTGTTGCGATTAGTATTTCATTGTTTTTATTGCCTTTCTTATTTTTTGTCTCTTCTCATATCTTATATTTTTATTTTTTGTTCTTTTTTGTTTCCCTTCCTAGGGTCGTTATCTCATTACCATTTCCACTGCCATGCCCGTTTCCATTTTTTGTTCTCCTCCTTTTATATTTGTTATAGGTTATAGTAGTTTGTAGTCTATGTGATTTTTCTTATCTGTTCTTCCAGTCTATTCGCTTCAGGAGATCTTTCGGTCATTTTTCTCTTCGTTTCCTCTGCTCTTTCCGAAAGTACAGTTTGGTTCGTTTCTATATGCTCTGCTTGGTATATACTTTATAGTTGATTATCAGTTTGTTGCATTTAATGTTGGCCTTACATCCTCTTTTACCTGTGGAATCAGTGGTTTTCTCTCTTCTATCACTGCTTTAGGGTAGTCCTTGTCAAACCAGACGTTGGTCCCTTTAAGTTTATTGCTTTGTTTAAGAATCTCAAATTTCTTGCTCCCTGTTGTTAGTTTTAATAATATGTTGTTCCGGATTTTGATTTTCCCATTCTTCTGATCTCATGTATGTTCTGCTCTGGGTTTATTTTGATTACAATTGCGTTTATCAGTTTTAATGGTTTCCCTTTTGTTTCGTTGTTATCTTCGTTATCCTTGTTTTCCAGGCCCTTCGGGACGAAATTTTCCCTTCTCAGTTCTCGTTCTAGTGCGACTATTTTTTCGTGTCGTTCCTCTATTTTTCTCCTTTATTTTTGTGTTTTATGATTTTATTTCTTTTATTTTGTTTATTGCCGTTGACAGTTTCTCATCCATTTTCATCATGTTGTTGTTTACGTGGCTAAAACATTTCATGAATCTTTTCCATTTTCGTTGTCTCCATGTTTTCTGATCTTAGTTTTCTAGCTCTTGGCTAGAGTAAAATGGCGTCCCACCTCAGCTGTTCGGAGGCCCTTCGCTTTTATCCAATTTTTGAAAAATTATACTTTCCGCACAGCCGGCACCGTCGCCGTATCAACCGGCGTGACTTATCTCCTTGTCGCTGTTTCTCTGCTGCGTTTATCGCTTAACCTCAGTTCTCTTGGATCAACCTTTTTTTGACGCGTTTCAAAATTTATCGCACCAGGACTGTCTGTTCAGAATCACTTTCGATCATTTGCTGTGTATTATTTAGCACCGCGGAAAGGTAATTTAGGATTTATTACGGACAAAATTAACACACGTAATTATCTGATTAAGTCTATAAGCAGATACAAACTTTTCACATCAATTTTTAGCAATATTTAATGCTATATGCTTGGTCAGATAAGCAGAAAAGTTTCCCTTGATTTATAAATCATATAACATTAATCAAGGGTTTAATTACCGCATCCACTCTAATTCTATACAATATCAAAACTAGACATTTTTAATTTAAGGTTTGTGCAACAACAAAATTTTATATGTACATTCAAATCTCGCTAATATAACATACAATCAGAGAGTCCACTAAACATGTGCTTACTTTTACACACAACCAACACCAACACCATACAATCGGACTTTTACCTATAAAGTTTAAAAGTCCCACGTTGACAGTCCGATAAATAAAAAAGCTATTTCGACTAACGTATAGCAAAAAATCTAAAATTTTTGAAGTGGAAGAGGGACGACGATATACAAATTACCCGATACAAGACAAAGAGGAGACAAACTTTCTTCGATTTCCTGGTAGTTTCTCGCAGGCATATCAAGCACATCTTATCTGGATTTTCTAGAGGAAGCGGTTGTCGTCCATCGTTGTGGCCCACGTCATCGACGCCGCGCCTTCATCCCGTTGGCGTTTTGGTTTTTGGGAAATATTTTGTATCTCGGGAACGGCCGGTCCTGTCGAGATGGGGCTTGGACCTGTAGCTGTGGTGTGAAAATGGACATTAAAAGCTGTGTTCGGGACCGACCGTCTTTTGTTTTTTTTGGCCGGTAGGCTGTAACCTCAGGAACGGCTGGCGCTATCAAGATGGAACTTGGACCGCTAGGAATGCTGGAGGAATGATTTTCAGAAAATGTGTGTGTGGGACCGACTTTTCTTTTTTCTCTTCTTGCCTAGTATCATGCATTTCATAAATGACTGATTCTGTAGAAATGGGACTTGGACTGTTGGGTGCGGAGGGAAAAGCGCTTGGAAAGAATCCGGACCTATGGCCAGGCCAATTCAAAGGGATAATAACCCCTAAAATTCACCAATAGGGAAAACAACGCTGCTGAAAGAAGATGAAACTTAGAAATAGATGTTTTTTGAAAAGATAAATACAGGAAACTTTACGAAAGAAAAACTCTTGAAGCTAAAACTAAGTGGCGAAGAAGAAAATTTCTCAAGAGGAGAAAATAATGACATGACATATGATAGATAAAAGACCCGACCTGATAGCATAAAAAGAAATACTAGCAACTTAAAATGAAATGAACCAATAAAAACTTCTATCAGGGCAAACCGATAGCAGCATTTGAATAAACAAATCCACTCTTGAGTTTTAAATTTTCAAAAATTATAATTAAAAGTGAACCTTTTACGATAAAATATTGGAGATTAAAAGATCGACTTTATAAAAAACGCAAGAGTTAATCAGAATTCATCTTGATAAACTAATAATATTTTTAATATTAAATGTAAAAGAATTTCTAATCTCTTTCAAATAAAATCGACCTTTTGTTAAAAGAAAGTAAAAAAGAAATATTTTAATGTGAATTAGTAAAGATTAGATTACTTTAGAACCTTATTAATCAATTCCGTTATCGAAGCGTAATTACACCTACTAAAAGGATAAATCGACAAGATAGGAAACGTTAGAACTAATATAAGGTGGAAGAATAGTGGTTGGAAAGCTAAGCAAGCTTCCGCAGATACTATTTCTTTTCAAAAAAAAAACAATAAGAATAAGTTGGAAAAATTTAGATCGAGTGTTTCGCTTTAATACAGAGAATTGCACAATCCTTAAGAAAAGAATAATAATAATGAATTAATAGATTCATCCTCTTACGTTTTCTGCAGGAATATGAGCATAGCAAGAGACCCGATTATTCTTAAGTGGTTCTAGGTTTGTTGCCCATCCACAGCTCATACAGGTTTACTTTCTCTCTAGGAAAGTTTCCAGTTATATTCAGACTGCACAAGTATTTAATTTGTTCATTGAAATACTTGGATTTTGTAGCCATCTTAGCAACTGTGCCCATTTCCTGCTTCCTGCTATCATTTTATTGTGTTTTTTTTGCAGCAGTTAAAATTTCCTGGACCTCTTGATTGTTAAACTCGTCATCATTATCGCTCAGAAACTCTCTAATTGAGCGATTTAGAGTTTTTGGGTATTGAATTACCTTCCTTAACATATCTTTCACTTCTAATTTTTTTCTCATGGGATATCCTTAGCGAATCTTCTATCTTTCTTTAAAAATGGCCCATTTGGACCGTTCAGGCCTAGTGTGTGTCGTTTAACGCCTATCGGGCCAATCAAGAAGTTACCGGGTTTTTTCGGGTCACAATTTCTGCCCGTGCAGAATTCTAGCAGGTAATACCTCTCCTCACATTCGTATGGCAATTGTTAAATACTTTTAAGACACAGTTCTAATTGAAATTCCATTCTGAAATTTGGGTGGCATATAGAAAATGCATTTAATAATATAGTTAAATTTTCTCAGATTTTTAGACAATCAGGTGGTTAATGCCCTAATTTGCAATTTAAAAAAACAATTCTCCAAAACACACAGTTTTTCATTATGCCATGATATTTATAGTGTAAATATCATCTTTTAGCTTCAAAATAATCCAAGGTGGAAGTGTCTCTGTTGTGTAGTTAAGGAAAGACAAATGGTTTTATGCTAAGGGATGCACAAATTCTCGCAAACTTATATGCAAAATAAAATAAGAGATAATAACAAGCACATGCATGTCTCTTCTTTTGATTAGTGCAACATAAAATATATTCGAGCATTTACGAAAACTTGATGTTTCATAACTGTTCGATTTCACGTGGAATGGCTTATGTCCAGAATTTGCAAAATTGTGAAGTTGTGTGTTATAGATTTATGTATGAGGGTTTTCTTAATATTATTAAATGTCTGGAAATTCTTTAAAGAAGACTAGAAATCCAGAAAAAAACCTTGGAAATGTACTCTAAACACCGGAAGACACTAAATAAGCAGCAAGTTCAAGTCTGAAAGAATCTTTAGGTGGTCCCTGGCGCTACGCTGATTGTAAAAAGGATGTGTAGGATTTGAAAGCTTGTAAAGTTGCTCATTGAATTTATAGATTTAAAGATATGGATTTTCTTTTTCTCCTTCTTGTGATAGGTCTGATAATCTGCTTATTCCAGATTCACTGGCATTCTTCTTGAGATTTGGATTGCCAGCTGTCTTTCCATCTTTGAAGTGGTCTACGTCTCATTGCCTTCTCCTTTGTCGTCCCTACCTTACGACGTCGTATATATTTGCATTGCTCTTTAACGTTTGCGTTTTGTTCACAATCTCTTAGGGTTTTGTCGGTTGTTGTCTTCGGCACCTTCATTTTGGCTGTTTGCAGCATCTGTGCGAGATTCGATGCCGTATGTCATAATGGGTCCTACGTGTTTTGTATACCCGACTTTGCTGTATTTGTTGGCATATATTGCTCTAGCCTTGCTGACTTGGCCTTTTAGTCCCTATAACTTGTTCCGCTATTTTGTTTTCTATGATGAGTTGACATCTAATTGGACCTTCAGAAAAAGTCGTGCTTTTAATTGTTTCGATAAATATGTTCATGTTTAAGTGTTTCTCCATTTTTTAAAATTTGAAAAGTTGTTTTTGTAAGTCATCCTTGATCTCAGCTATTATAGCTTGTTATTGTTAAGCCTAACCCACATTAAGCAAGGTGATTCGTTCAATTATTATGTTCATTATGAGGTTGAAAAGGAACGTACTAAGGCTGTCACCTTGTCTTTTTCCTCCTGGTGTGGATATGTCGTTACACATTTGTCCGTTTGCTTTTATTCTGGTAGTGTTCTTGTTATTAAAATGTCGTATCACTTCAATAATGTTTGGATGTACTTGTGCTCTGCAAGTATATTCAGTCGAACGTTATCGAAAGTTTTGGTCAGGTCAACAAAGCATTTGTGTGCAGGTGTGTTATGCTCAATTTCTTTTTCCTTTATTTGTTTTATGATAAATAAACATCCGTTGTTGATCTGTTTTTTTTTCTTTCCGGAGACTTATAAACAGTTTTATAGCTAAGCGTAAAAGTGTTATTCCTCTATAGTTTTCTCTTCTTAAAAATGAAGATTGTATAACTTTTATGCCAATCTTCGGGTATGGTGATCGTCTTTAAAGTTTCGTTGAAAAGAATAGTTAACACTCTGGTGAGTTTGTAGCCACCAATGTTATACACTCCAGGTGATTTTCTGTTCTTTAGCTTTTTCTAGTTTCTCTGTCACATCATTATTGTTGATAATTGTTCAAAACCAAGATTTTCATCTTCTCGTTCTTGTTCTGTGTTGTCTTCGGCAGTGTAGAGTTCTTTTAAGTATTGTTCCCATGCTTCGATCTTAATGTTTTTGGTTTGCACTAATTCATTTGTTTCACGTCTTTTTCTGTTTTCAACATTTTTCACAATTTTCTTTGTGCCCATGTCGCTTATAAATTTTGCCCGACGTTCTCTTTTATTCAGTTTTATTCTTGAGTTGACTGTATTTTTAATTTCGACGTATTTAAAATATTTATGTGTTGGTGAGCTCCTATATGTCTGGTAGCTTTTCCTTTTTTCTTCGACCAATTTCTTGACTTCTTCAGTAAACCACGGTTAGGATGATCTGTTGCATTAATATTAATTCTTCTTTTTATGATTGATTCATTTGCAGCTTCTTGAACACAAGTAGCGAATATAGAAACTTGCCAATGTAGATTTTCATAATGATATTAAATGTCTAAATATTTAGGACGAACCCTGAATTTTGGGAAAACACTGAGAATTTACTCAAAACACCCGTAAACACTCAACAGCCAACATATTATTCGAGACGTAGAACAATTTTTAGATCAAGGCAGACGTTAGCGAATTTGATGTCGAATTTTTGATGACACCTTCGTGTGGTGCAAGGTGCGTTTATTATCAGCTTCAGATAATTCTCTACTGGGCAGCGCCTAATTACTACGGCGTCTATGCAAGTTGCCTCGTTTGCACGTCGTTACGCCGGTCGTGAACAGATAATTGTTAATGCCAATAATTGACATCAGATGTGCTCATAGATGCTAATAGGCATATACAACGAAAATGTTGGAAAAGAGGATAAACAACAGCTACAATCAACATTGCCACAGTTGGCTATAACTCTTTAAATCTAAAGATTAAAGACATTTATAACTGTTTTTGACAACGTGCTCATTGTTATGGCAATAGAGTTTGATTTTTTCTTATTTTTTTAATTTCTCTAATTTGAAGGTTCAAAAAGCAAGTTCTCTTCATCTTGCAAAACTAAGATCAGTTCTGTTGCAACGGTGATACTAATCACAGCCTACATCGGCAAGAATTAGATCTGTTTCCAACAACCATAGAGCTTTCAACCGTCTGTATTAGTTATAATGTTATGAACTATTACGGCTTAAAGCTTTGAAGTTAGCAACTATAATTAAATAATTTACTCATCCTGTAGGTAGAGTAAGTTTTATAAAGATTCTGGATGGTGTATAGCATCACGTAAAACATTCGTAGAATGGAAAATCTACTCAGAAGATTTTTATGAAGGTGAATGTGTATAGACTGTAAGTGTGCATCTTTAATAATAGTTTTTAGCCGTTCATTCTGTTAGTTATATCTTGTTTCTTTCAATCTAAAATGTTTCTATATACCTACATCATTCAGGTTTTACTCCGAAAAATGTTTCTTCAGTGTCATAAAAAGGAAGTCGAGAATAACGTTTTAAGCTTGTTAGTATTTTATTTCAACTTCATTTTTAAACAAATCCAGTTATCCTTAATTCTCCCCTAATAATAAGCCCAATAATCTACGTTTAATTCTCTAGGCACATTACTAACAAGATAATCTTCTGTGAATTAGAAGGTTTCAAGGATTGAAAAATTTAGGTTTGCATTCTTACCAACAAAGAGTTAGTTAATTTCTTGTAAAATTTATATCTTCGTAACGTTCATAAAACTAACATAACTCAATTGTCTCCATCGGTAATTTCTATCAATATGTCACCTATAAAATGCATCAACAGACATAGATTTTCCAGGGACTGTACGCATATAGTATTGATCGTGTTACTAGTTACGACCCTCCAACAGCAACCTTGCAGAGACATGCACCGACATAACCCTGTCAAAGCCCTTTTGTCCCTAACTAGTGCGCAAAACCTGATGTATCTCCCCATATCATCATTATTTAATCCAATCTTTTTATTCAGGTGCAGTAGCAGAGTTTTGTGTCGCACGTCAGTATAATTAGGTGCAACATCGCGTGCACATTATTTATCTCGTTTCTATTCATTTTAACTCCGAGTGTGATCAGATATCGGAACGAAAAAATAGCTCATATGGCAAGTTCTAGTTAGTTTAAAAAAAATAAAATTTTATTATTTAAAAGTCAACAGTTAAGATTTGTAAGTGAGATGCAACTAATAAGATTTTTAAAAATGCATTTGGAACAGCTTCATCTCTTAAATACCCTGCATTGTAATCATCATCATATAACAAACATGCTAATAGATGATAAATGACACTACAAAAAACGCTTTCGACTCATTTGTTAGAAAAGTAAACAACTAGAATTAATAAAGAAAATTCAAAGTAAAATTAGATGGCATAAATTACTGAGTTAACATGCATTATCGTTGGACCATTGCTTGGAGAACGGCATTGTCACTTATGGTATGTTCTTGCAGTAACAAGTCCTCTCTTCACTCTTACGTCTCTTATGTGTAGGCACAATGTTTTTGTTAAATAGAAAACAATCGATTATTATTATTTTTACTTTTCTCTACTCTGCTCTCTCTTATTAATTAGAAACCACGTTTTTCATCCTTCATTAGTCTCTATGTTATTTTAATTTATCAATACAATACTTCATTTAATAATAGATGAATAGTGTGGTTCATAAGAAAGAGACAGACCGTTGTACCCCTAAGGTGCACGTTGTTAGGGATGGCGGTAGGGTATTTGATGCCTACGGCAGGATTTCCTAAAGAGCATTTCTATGGTAAACAAGAAGGTGCGTGGTACCTTTAGTATGAGTTTCACTGGTCCTATTTGTCAAAGTGCAGCAGTTAGTCACTGAGGCGCATTATTTGCACGTTGCTGTGCAATTTCCAAAACTCACAATCAGATTCTTTTTGGTTTTAGCCCAACTGAACTCAGCAGTGGCCTTGAGTGTAGGTAAGTAGGTTAATGCACAAAGAATATAGTTACACAGCCAAAAATAGTTAATTTAAAAATCACTAGGATGAAGTCTGTTAAACTTTTAAAATTCTTTGTTCCTTTAATGTGTGAAAGGGTTAATAATTTATAAAAATTAAATTGTCAAGTATACGGATTGCAGATTAGGTTAGAAAATTAGTAAGTAAAGTATTAACTGTATTTTAAAACAATTCGACAAGATTTAGTACAAATTAATAAGACAGTTAGTCAATTAGGCTAAACAAAAATTTACTTCAAATCAGAATAAATAAAAATGATCAAAGATAGTCTCCCATAAACGGTGGTTAGAGACCTTTCGGCGGTAGAAACAGCTCTGCTGCACTAGGACAAGCAAAAAACACAGCAAAAGTAAAACTGTCGGGCAACTGCAGTTTCTTCCGTAATTAAAAAGCTGTAACAAAAAGGCAGAAAAACACTAATTAAGACTCGAAAAGAAAACGTCCTAATAAATTAGCCTGAAGATTAAATGATACTTTTTCCTAAATAAAAATAACTGTTAATTCCATACAAAATGATTGTAATATATACAGAAAGAAATCCAAAGAGGATCACATCATAGTATTCTGCCTGACCCTAAAAGCGCTAACTTTACTTTGCAACAATGCATGAACGGCTACCGTACAGTACAGGAAAACTAATAAAACGTCAGAAGCCAGACCAGTCGTCTTAGAAAACTCTCGGAAAACCAGATTCGGTAGAAAAGCCAATTCGTTGGCCAATGAAGGGGATTTCTTATTTTGTTTTCGAGAATATGTGCATTCCTTAGTATAAAACTGTTTGCTTTTTTCAACTACACAACAGAGATACTTCTAACTTGGATTATTTTAAAGCTAAAAATGACCTTTCGCACTATAAATACCACGATGTAATTAACTAAAAAGAACTTTGTGTTTTGGACAATTGTTTCCTTAAATTGCAAATTAGGGCATTAACCCGACTGTCTAGATATCTGAAAAACTTCCATTATGTGTATTCTTAAATTCCAATTAAAACTGAGTCTTAAGAATATGTAACAGCTGCCGTATGAATGTGAAGGGAGGTATTACCAGTACTGGCAAAAATTTTCAGACCTAGCCCGGGTCAACTGGAGACAAACTTGTCACGATCCGAAAACAGCCTGGTAACATCTTGATTAGCTCGATAGGCCCGAGGCGACCGACCAGCTTGAGAGAGCACAACGGTCTGACAAAAAGGAATGAAGAACTGAGAAGTCCAAAAGGCTCGACGACTCCAACGGTCCAAAAGGCCTGAGAGGTCCTAGCAGCTCGATCTGTATGGGCTGACAGGACCGATAGACCCAAGAGACCCGAAGAGCCGAAAAGCCCAAAAGGTCCGACAGGTCCTACCAGTCCGATAGGACCGCAAGAACCAAACGGCCCGACAGATCCGAAGAGCAGAGAACTTCAAAAGGCCTGACAGGTCCGAAAAATCCAAAAAATCCGACATGACAGAACCGCCCGACAGTCTCGTAGGTCCTGACAGACCCATATTGCCTGATGGGCCCAAGAGTTTCAAACGGCTCGACAGACCCGAAAAGCCAAGGAGTCCAAACGGCCCAACGTTCCGAACGATTGGACAGACGCAAGAAGTCTAAAAAGTTCGACAGTCCCGAACGGCCCTACAAACCCTTGTGGCCTGACAGGCCCGAGAGATTTGAACTGACCGGCAGATCCAAGAGATCCGAAGTGCCGAAAGCTCAAAAGGCTTGACAGGCCGTAACAGTCCAATACGACCGAAAGAACCGGACCGACAGTCCCGCAGGACTAAGGTGTTCAAAAAACTCGACGTCCCGAACGATCCGACAGACCCGAAAAGTCCAAAGAGTCCGATAGGCCTTAACAGTCTGACAGCACTAAAAGAACCAATTCGCTCGACAGATCCGAAGGGTGAAGAAGTCTAAAAGGTCCGACGCCGACGACCCGAACGATCAGACAGACTCGTATGGCTTGATAGACAGGTATGCCTAGCAGGCCCGAGAGATCCAAACGGTCCGATAGACTCGAGGGCCTGCGGAAACCAAACGGTCCAACAGATTCGAAGTGCAGAGGAGTTTAAAAGGACCGACAGGCTTGAAAAGTCAAAAACTTCCGACATGTCCGAACTGCCCGACTCCCCATATGTCCCGACAGACCCATATGGCCTGACGGACTCGCTAGTTTCAAACGGCCCAGCGTCCCGAACGATTCGACAGACCCAAGATGTCCAAAAAGTCCGACAGTCCCATATGACTCGAGAGACTCGCATGGCCTTACAGGCCCGAGAGATCCAAACAATCCGCTAGACCAAGAGATCCAAAGGGCCGAAAGCCCAAAAGGCCTTAACAGTGCGACAGCACCGGAAGAACCAAACTGCTCCACAGATCCGAGAGCCGTAAAGAGACGAGAAGTTCAAAAGGCCCGACAGGCCCGGACGTAATCCCGAGAAACCCGATAAATCTTTAAACTGATACTCGACTCAAACCGAACCCGAGCTGCAACTAGAAAGCTCGGTCCGTACAGGCCCCTACTACCTGCATTTTTAGGAGTGTTGGTATGGTGCGGCGTAATGGCACTTAGCAAATAACCTTGAAGGGAAGTTTGTAGCTTCAGCTTTAAGTTAATTCCATAAAACTGTACTTAGTTACAAGTGGCTGCAGTGTCTGCACAAACGGCTCAAGAGATAATTTCGCCGTTCGTCCGCCATCCGAACTCGGTCCGCCCCACTTAATACTCTCCCCCTCCGACACCGGTGCCGGAGCGCCGTCTCGCTAGGACTTCCCGTTTCGGAGATACGGACACCCGCCACCTGAAAAAACCAAACGCTGACGATCCCATCCGAGTCTTCCGTTGCCCGTTGCGACCGACCATCAAGTTCCATCTCAATAAGATCCACCGTTCTCGAGACGCGTCACTCGTTTTGAAAGAGGGTAAACTATATCTACGATATATTTTTTTTTGTTTTTTATTTCCTCGTCTGTCAACGACGTCTACGCCGACGCCCGCGCCGTGAATCCCACCCTTCGTTGCGATGCTCGCCCTTTCACCCCTCGCTACCACCGTTACCGGGCCGTCCCCCCTTCAGAGGAGATACATATAAGATACGTTGCTAGAGCGCATCAGCCTGCTCATCAACTTTTAATATCCATCTCCAATGAAATGTTTCGTTCAGGTGCTTCCTAACAGCAAGCTTAAATGGGGCGGTGCCCCATCTTGCATAATATCCAATCTCTGATTTAGAGGGACATCTTTCAAAAGTTTGGGCAAAGTGTTTACCAGAAAGTTAAGGTATGCAGGATCTGTTGAACGTTGTGCCAAAACAACCGGTCCTAATAACTGATCGTCTTAAATGTCTAGCCACATATTCAGACTGAAACGTTGTTGATGTCTGGATTTAATAACAATAATAGCCTGTGCATTTTCGTCCGACCAATTGTGGTAATTGAAAATCCCGTTTTTAGTGAAACCGGCCTCATCAGTGGAAAGGATGTTAGAAGAAAAATTCGGGCGTGCAGCAGCTTTCCTTAAACACCACTGACAAAACATCATTCTTGCTTGGTAGTCAGGGCGAATTAGATATGGTGTAGATATAAAAGTTGATGGTGTGAGTTCTCCAAACAAGAGGATTACTTATGCTGATATTCTTCTCACACTCTTTTAGGGGTTTTCATCTACTATTGCCAAAATTTGTTCTTCGACCTCACGCGTACACCCTGTCTTTGGATGTCCGCTATCGTAAGCACATTTTGAAAAGAAACCACTATCCCTCGACCGCTTCCAAACATCACATGCGAAAGCAGTTGCCGATTGGGAAAAGTCTTGCTATAAGGACGACGTGCTTCCAAAATCGAAAATTACTCTTATCTCAAAAACGATTGATTTGCGGACCCATGTTTATCAAGACTTTTTCACTTGTTTCTCCTTAAATATTTAAAAAGTTTTTTAACACCCTGTATGGATTATAACTAAATGTAAATTTTGATAATCTGATGGGCCAGAATGTGATTATATCCTAGCAACAACACCGGATTAAATTTAATTCTCGATTAACTTTTAATTCATCTTCTATAAACTGGCCTTAAGTGTTTCACAATCTTCGTTGAAGCTAAAGGACAAACATTGTCTAAATTCGATTGTGTGTGCAATGTTTTTTAATTTTGAGAGATGTAATTCATGGTTTCTTTTCTAATAGGATCTAGATGTGTATAGTGCTTAGCAAGGTGGCCTTTTCTGATTTATATCTAAATAGAAGTGTTTACCCCCTTACACACAATTACTTGTGTTCTCTGTGCATTTCACGGTGCTGCAGTGCTATTTTGTCTTTGAGCGCATGAATTTCGATAAGTAATTACAGACTAACTAAGAAGAATATAGAAGAAATAACCAAGGAATATGTAGTATATGTTTTGTTTAGAATTTTGCAGCATCGGGTTAATGTTGAAAATTAATTTTGTAAAATAAAATGTTCTGAAAATCAATAAGTAAACATGAATTTGACTGTTGTGTTCATGTCATAAAACGGCACTTCTCGTCATTTAAATTAAACTAAATTGCAAGCCCATGCTGTAAATAAATCAAAACATATACACCAAAGCTTAAAGAAACAGTGCACAACAATATTTGAAAACTTTGATTCTTTGTAACTACAACAACAGCAAGACTACGGAGGCATTTCTTATTTTGTCTTAGAAAAACGAAAATAATGAAATACATTACTGGTGGAGGTCATAGGACCTAACTTATAGAAGTTGGGAAACAAGAAAACTGAATACTGTAACGTTATCACCCATAAAGGCAAAATATATCGCAATTTCTTAAGCTTGTAGAGAAGGCATGTTTTTACAAGGCTTATTAGAAGAGATTTATCTTTGTAACAAACCAATAATATTGTTTAATGATAACCATGGGGATCAAAAGCCAACACAAAAGAAAATGTTTTATAAGCCTACTAAGCGCATAGATACTAAGATTACATTAGGAATTTAGTACAAGAAAGGTTAATAAAACTAACCTACGTGATCTCAGAAGCACTGGACGCAGATATTTTTACCAAGGGTTTAAGAGTACCATAGTTTGCTTAAAAAATTAGATACTGTTTTCAACTGAAAACTGTTTATATACAAGGTGACCCAACGAAAACAAAACTGCTGGCTAACATATCTCGTTTATTCCGACCAACAAGTTTTTCTACTAGTTCATCATCTCTGAAGATGTCTATATCTAAATCTAGATCATGCATTTCTATACAAGTATTAGGTAGTACACAGCAAGAAATAATAATTCTAGGAATAATTTTAGTGTCATATATGGTTACATGTTTGGTCTTTATCAATTTTCATAAGCCAGTTGGTTTTTACTTTCATGAAGAAGTCAAAGTTAAGGATTTGTTTGGTGAGCTTGCAGTTGTTCATTCGCAGGATATGCCCGTAGAATTTTAACCGTCTTTTTCTAAAAGTGTATGTTGATATAATTCCAGCGATTTCCTTTTTATCCAGATTCCCCTTATGCAGACTGGGCCAAAAATTTTCTATGTTCTTAATGAGTGTTTTGTCCTTTATGATTAAAGTCTCCGATGCATACAGCGCTTCTGGTTCGACCACTGTGTTGTAATGTCTTAGTTTTGCGTTACGGAATATTGATTTTTTGTTGGTTGTTGTTTTGTCTGTTCCACGTTAATCTGTAGGTCTTTTGTAATTAGAGTGTCTCTCTACGTTTGCTTTGCGATTTAATCCTGAGGGCTGAATGATCTCTCCTAGATGTTTGAATTTAGGTAGGTACCTAAGCTGTTTCCGAACTTTGTTGTCATAGGTTGCCTATCGCTAGTTGAGTTTCGGCATGCATCGGCGACAGTTGAGGTCCTTTAACTGCCGAGAATTAACTCGAATATCGGGTGTTTTCACGGAGAATTAAACGACGCGTTAGTTAGAGTGGAGGCTGAAAGCCATAAGTGATTAAAATAGAGTTGTTTGAGGAAAGGATTTGGAGTGATTGGGAACTATAACCGATTAAATGTTTAAGTGTTTAATGGAGTACAGAGTAGTAAGGTCAAACAAGTTCGTAGCTGGCATCGAGATAGTGAAGCTGGGGAGAGAGAACAAATACAGCAAATAGACAATAAAGTATCAGTGGTAGTAAAAGATAAAACCGAAAATGCTGAAGAAGATGGGCAGAGGAGAGGCAATATTAAGGAAGTTATTGAATGCTATATGAGAAAAGAAAACGATACCGGAAAGATGGGAAACTGTTGTTATAATCCCCATAAACAAAAAAGGAGACAAAATGAGTTGAGGCAATTAAAGGGGTATATCATTATTGTGTGTCGCCAGTAAAATACTTGAGAGAATACTGGAGAAAAGGCTCAGAGAAATAATTAACCTAACCCTAGAAGATACGCAAGCAGGATTCGGAAAAGAACGAAACACAAACTAATGGATATTTACTCTGAGACAGATAAGCGAAAGAAGTTTGAAAAGCATCAATAACATGTATGTAGAAGCTATAGATATACTACAGAAAGCGTTTGATTCTGTAAATAGAGAAGAAATATGAAGAATATTGGCTAAATGTAAAATAACAGAATACCTTGTAAAAGTAATAAAGTGTATATATAGGAGAACAAGCAACGTGGTAAGGGTACAGAAGTGTAACACAAAAGAGTTTATAACCAAAAAGTTGTTAAACAGGGAAGCATTTTAAGCCTCATTTTATTTATAATAGTGAAGGACGAAATAGCTAAGACAGTAAGAACGAAAACAAAGATGTGATGCTGAGGTATAGGAATTTGCAACCTGTGACAATTAAAGAACTAATGTTTGCCGACGACTTGATATTATGCGCGCCATCAGTGAAAAACCTGGAAGAAAATATAACTACCTGGTCAAAGAAACTACATAAATCTGGAATGAGATTAACGAAGACAAAACTGAAGTAATGACCTTGGAAATGGAAATAAGAAAAGTACATGTGGAAATGGAAGGAGCCACAGTGAAACAGGTTGACAAGATAAAAAATACCTGGGTGCAATAACCAGTGGAAAAGAAGATCTAGATGCGGAGATCAAAAACAGAATAGCGACGGCGAATAAAGTGTACTACGCAATAGGGAAAGCTTTCCTTAACAAAAAATAGGTAAGCAGAAAAACAAAGGTAGAGATATACAACGCGGTATTCGTACCAACTTTGATATATGGGACTGAATCCTGGAATTTAACCAGGAAGCACAAGAGCATGCCGAGGGCTTGTGAGGCGAGGTTCCTCTCGGGTCTATCAGGCCGTTTGGATATCTCGGGTCTTTTTTTACTTTTTTATTTTTTATTATTTATAATTTATAATTAACATTGTTTTAATAATTTAAAAAAAAACTGATCTTGCAAACCAGAAGTAAGTCCAGCTTTTAAAACTTCAGAGAAAAGAGTAACTGTCTGACTACTCTAAGGAGCGTTGCATAATCACCAAGAAAAGAATTTGCTGCGTCATGAATTACTTGCATGAGATAAAAATCTGTTGGTTATTTAGTGACTTCGAGTTTTTATAGTGGATTTGCAACCCTTTTTCCTAAATTTACTGTTTATTAACTTATATTATTTGGCTATTTAAAAGCCGAAATGCAGAAATTACGTGTTTGGGATTTATCTCAGATGCGAAAGCATGAGCATAGTCATTTACTTTTAGTCCTGAACAGACATCTAGTATTCTGACTTGATGTTTTGTAGAATATTCTCATAGTATGATTCTTCTAGAACGTTTGCAAAACTTTGTAGTGATGTTTACTTAATAGATTTGGTTGAAATGAACGCATATTAAATTGCTTGTTTCTGTTTCTAATATTAGAATACAGTGTGCCCAATTTATTTCGCTACATGTAGATCGGCAACACATATGGCAGATGATCGAATCTCATATGTTGCATTTGTTTATTAAATTTTTTTCAAATAACTAAAGATCAAAGTTAAGTTTGATTTTGACAAGTTGAAAGCGGCTATGTAGTCTTTCGCCTGGCAATAGCAAGTAATTTATAATCGGCTTACCCTTTTAGTCTCCTGAGCACGCGTATTCTTTATTCCTAGAAAGGGCTCTGGTCTTGAACAGGTGTCCTCTGCTTCCAGTCTGGCGGGTTCATCCGCCTTCTGTTTACCCTGACGAGGTTAGCCTTCTTTGTTGTGGCAAGCTCTTCCACTGTATCACTTGTCTCCTTTAGTGCTGCTTAATTGTCAGAGCAGATATATATCTTTCGCTGGGTCATTCTCGCATCCTCCCTATATGCCGCCAGTAGAGTGACGGAGACTTCAGCCTGGAAAATCGTGGTGTGCTTTTCAGAGCAAGGATTTCCTGTACGTGTGGATTTTCCAAGTAAATGCCTGTTTCCGAAAACTGCCTGTAATCCATACGTGATCCATTCGTGTAGAAAACCAGCGAGTCCTGTTGGAAGTTTACCTGTTCGCTTTTCCACTGTTGCTTAATTAGGAGTGTGAGGGAGTACTTTCTACGCGACCTTAACCGCTTGTCCTCTAAGTGGTTTTCCGCCAAATGGATTATTTTGGCTTGATCAGTATTAAATCCCTTTCCAAGTCTGAGGTGAGCCGCCATTTCCTCCTTCTTTAGCCAAGTTGACAAGTCCGGTAGCCTCAATAGAACTTTGGGTGATGGTGGTGCGTTCTACACTAGGCTACCAGACCACTGAACCATATAGTACTCCAGGTCTGATAAGATATGATGATGCAGTAGGATTGAGGATTGATTCAGAGTGTCGCTGTCAACTTGATTATCATCTTGCTGACATGTGATCTTCAGCTTAATCGCCTTTCCAAGGTCATCTCTAAATATATTTACAGAAAGGCCATTCTCACTTAATCATCTTTCTATGATCTTGCAGGTCACTTGCATTCGGTCGCAGATGACGTTGAGAAAGCGACCATCGTCTGTGTATGCCTGAGTAAGAAGCATTCATTATTAGAAATCAAAGACGGGATGAGAGGCAGCTGCCCTGAGGCAATTTGTTGAAATTTGTCACCTCCTTGAGGCTGCCGCCTGCATGCTGAGCACATCCTGCTGCACACATGCTTGAAACCGCCCTGAAGCAATGCATTCTAATAATTTCTTCATTTTTTATTTTCCATAAATTGGAAACTATATTATGTAATCACGAAGATATCCATTACATGGAGAGTGTGTTGCTTACCTACTTGTAGCACCTTAAATTGGGCGCACTATATGAAATTCAAAAAACGGAAACACTTTAGAAAATTATTACGATAACTAAAAAAATTAAATACTACAGAAAATAAACAACAAAATTTGATTAGAATCAACCGATAGTTTTTAACTTTTTACACAGCGTAAAGAATGTGAAAAGGACTAAAATTCTTTAATTTAAAATTCTTGCATGCTTACATGCAAAAAATTTTGTATATCAACCAGCCTTTCTTATATGATCGTTTTAAAAATTTTGTCACCTTTTATGGTATAGTTATATTATACGAACAAACGTTTCGCTTCTAAAAATAGAAAAAAGACTTTTAAACATGATTTATTTATTTTTTTTTGTTTATGGTCACAATGCTGGTAAGCTGTTCTGTATTAATAAGCAAACATTCTCTTCTTACGTACCTAAGATGTAATGATGTTTTTTAATTTCTGAATGAAAGTCTAGAAAATTAGTGCTTTTTAGGTTTATATCATTATGTGTGGAAATATTAACGAGAAAAAGTAACAATAATAACAGCAGAATAGTAACAATCACAGTCATAAAGAGAGCGAATCTTGTTTTATGGTCGAGCAGTTTAGTGGTCAAACGGCAGAAGTGTGTACACAGGGATGTAGGGGTCGTTGACATCGGTTTAATGCATGGCAACAAAACCCGTGGTTGTTCCGTACTTAAATTTACATCATTATGCTAAAGCACCAATTATTATTACAATCACCAATGTATTATACATATTAATAAATCATGAACCAATAATTCAAGCATAGTAATGAAACAAAAGGAGCGACAAACGAAAATATATTAACTTCAATGGACTTGAGCTAATTTAATAAGCGCTATTAATTAATTGCTTGTTTATTTTACATCGTCAGAATAATGGAGTTGTGAAATCTCATTTGCTTCAGTTTTCAAATAAGTGGAAAAGTCAAGACAAAACTGTAAGAACTCTATTAAAAATATTTTGAGTTTTCATAATGTAAATTGGAAATAAAATCGGTAATAACAGCAATCATTTTGAAAATTCTAAATCGATATTCATAATTTTCCACCCACATTGAGGCAAGTCATGACGACGTCACAACACAGCATTTTTCTTTTATTTTCTGCTAAATAGCAGTGGCGGCTCGTGAGTTTCCAAACAGGTGAAGCGTTTTGCATTGAAATCTTAGAAATGAACAAAAATTTAACAAGATAGAAGGTGCTTGTCTCATCCCAAAATCAGTAAAATACCTACAACAATGAAAAATTTAACCTTTTATAGACGAGATCTATTCTTTGATCTTTCAAGGCAGCAAACTTGTTGATGACATCATCATAAAATGGCCGAGTCCTTTTTCAATGGATATTCTTCCTAAATGTGAAAGTCTTTTCTGCGCCATTGAATTGCGCAAGTATGATTTGATTCTTTTCAAGCGCGAGAAACTTCTTTCTACTGACGAACTTGTTGATGGTATGGTAAGAATCAGACAAGATAATTTATGAGCTTCTTTAAATATTTGTTTATTGTCGTGCAACGAAAGCATTACTTCCTGAAGGTTCTTGCTTCTATATTGCTGATCAGAATATATAAGGTCTAATTCGTTTTTCAGTCTTTGCATGTCCGTAGTACTAAATAAACTGGAATATGTTTGTTTCAAATTATGAAGTTTTTCCGTTGGAAATAATTTAGAATATTCATCAAACTTAGAAACGTCAGCAAGAGAAATGAATAACAATTTATCCATGTCTTGAAATCTAGTGTCTATGTCTATTTGCATCAAAATGGTATCTAAGATTTCATAAAATAGCAGCTTATAACTTTCGAATATTTGTTCGTCAGACAAGGCACCTCCAACTTGCCTTCTTTTAATTAATATGTGTGTTTATCAAAGCTTCATTAAATATTGTCTTATATTCAGTTTCGTTTCTTTTTAACTGAAATTTTTCTTGGATAATCTTAAATGACGTAAAAACTGAAAACACCGTCACAGCAACTAAAAAATGCAACGTATAACCGATGCGATCCACCGTATCTGAAAGCCGTATACTTATAGTGAATCGCTGTTCGTTTTCTTTAAAAGCGCTTTTGCCTGAAAGCTTCGAGTGATCCAAACGGCCCAACAGACCCACAGAGTTAAGAAGTCTAAGAGGCCCGACGCCGACGGCCAGAACAATCCGACATACTCCAGAAGTCCAAAAAGTCCGACAGGCCTGAACGGTCCGACAGACACGAGAGATAGAAACGGTCCGATAGACCCGAAAGACTCGAAGGGCCGAGAAGTCCAAACGGCCCGACGGCCCGCGAGATCTAAACGGCCCGATAGATCCGAGAAACCTGAAGATCCGCCAAGTCTAAAAGGCTCGACGACCCGACCTGAGAAGTTCAAAAAGTCCGACAGGCCTAAACGGCCCGATTGATCGGACGTAGACGGGAAAAGCCCGATAAATCTTTAAACTGAGTCGCGGCCCGATCCGAACCCGAGCTTTAACTGGAAAACGCGGTCCTTTTAGGATTATTGGCATGGCGCAGCGTAATGGCACTTAGCAAATAACTTTCAAGGAAGGTTTGTAGCTTTAAGTTAATTCTATAAAATGCACTTGTATGTATCTACTATATTCGTTTCTTGTATATTATACCTGGGCCCCAAAAAGAAAACGGCATTATGGTGCTTCAATCCATTTAATATCGAGAACCACAGGAAAAACCTTAAAACGTGTGACTCCTTACAACCCTAACAAAGCTAAAAATAAACGATGCAGACTAGTCTCCTGATTAGAAAATCTGTGACACTTGTAGACAAAGATTTCTAAAATTCTAAAAATCTAAATAAAAGTGAATTTGCCCCCTCTGGCGAAACTAGTAATTGTGATTATGAATTTAGTGTTTCAGGAACTAGGTAAGTAACTAACTGCTCGATAGACAAACTGAACAAAAACTAAAAAAGTAAAAATTTCACTTTTTCTTCTGGTACCGTAGGGGAAGAAAGAAAAACTTTGACAAAAACTGCACCTCTATCAGAAGCTTCAAACAGTACAGGGTGCACTAAAAATATGTCACATAGTAGACTGGTCACGGGAGAAATCACAAGAACGAAATAATTCAAATCAGTGGTATACCGTTTTTATAAAATAAAATCTACGAATTGAAATTTTAGATTCTTTAAATCCAATAGACTCTAGTAGGAAGTTTCTAAATGATAACTGAAAGTTTCCAAAAAACAACTAGAAGTTTGCAAATAACAGCTGGAAATGAAATTTTCTTGTAACTGAGAATTTGCACATGACAACCATAAATCTGCAGATAATAGATGGAAATCAGAAGTGGAAATTTTCAATATTTTCCAATAAGTTTTCAAAATGGTAACTAAAAAATTCCAGATAACAGCCTGAAGCTGTCAGATAAGAACGAGCAACTTCCAGGTAACAACTGGAAATTTCATATGACAAGTAGAGATTTCCAGTTATCATTTGGAAATTTGCAATTGCCATTTGGAAATTTCTACGAAAGCCATGAAGGGTCAATAAAAACTTTTTTTACGTGGAAACTTCCAGATGATAACTGAATATTTCCAAATGAAAACTGAAAACTGGAAATTTCTACATTTTCTCTTTAATGAGATTTCCAAATAACAATTACTATTTTTTAGTTGTCATCTGCAAAAAATGTTTGTTGGCTCTTTAGTGCTTTCGAACCTATCATCTGGTATTTCCAGTTCTCATCTGGAAATTTTTATTTGTTATCTGAAAATTTCTAGTTGTTATCTGGTTAGTTGTTATCTGGAAATGAACTATAGAATCCTTGAATATATATATCCGGAAATTTCCATTTATCAGTTGGAAATCTCCGCTTGGTAATTAAAAATTACCAGTCAAGAAATATTTTACAGTGACGTTCAGGGCTTTCGTACAAGTCAATTTTTCGAATTGTGGGACATTTTCTGTAGGTGAATGCATATCCACGGTACAGTCAATAACTTAGTGCAGAAACTTGATATTTCAGATACCTCTTCACAATTGTTAACACAAAAGATGCATGTGCTCCTCGATATACCCAATGGTGCATGTAAGAGCCCCACAGTTCGTGATCTCCCAAACTTTAAGTCCAAAGGAGACCCTCATGTGCCCGTAATAACGTTGCTGTGTCATGGAGTTGAAGGGTCCCTTAAGGAAATCTTGTAGGAGGACCCCCAGGAAAATTAGTTCGGTGCTTAGATAGAATTTAAAATAAACATAAAGTGCAACCCAAATCAACACATGTATTTAGTAGTTCAGAATTTTAGATATCCACATACTAAACGCCAAAAAGAAAAAAGAAGAAAAATGCCTTAAACTCCGTAAAATATGTATCTGTTAGAGACAGACGGCGAATTCGACCCGTGGCCGATATATTTGGACATTTCGCCATCTGTCCATAGCAGAAATACCAAGATGCCAAAATAAGGATACAATTCCGCATCTGGCTAACTCAGTTTGAACGCATCCCGAAATGTTAGATTGCGCTTTGGTCATATGACAAAAACGATTATTGAATTAAAACAAATTCATTATAGGGACTAACATAACATTTACTGCATTATTTATCGCAACAGGAAATACTTGAATGACATTTGCTATTATATTTTATCTTATTTAGTACACACTTGCACTGCTTGTCGCCACATTGTATACGACAGTTGTATCTTTGAACTAAAAATGCAACAGAAATTGCCTACAATTTAATGGACATTTTTTGTATTATCGGGGCACCTTGTTTACTTCATACTGACAATGGCAGAGAGTTTGTGAATGAAGTAATTACGAGTTTTGCAGAAATGTTTCAAGCGAAAATAATTTATGGTAAGCCACGTCACTCACAAAGCCAGGGTTCTATTGAGAGAGCAAGAGATGTTCGAGATATTTTAATTACTTGGATGCAGGAAAATCAAACGTCCAAATGGTCAGAAGGGAATTTGTGCAGTTGAAGAAGAATAGATCATTTCACAGAGGCATTCAGCCTATTCCATATGAGGCTATGTTTGGCGTTCCAATTATGAATGGCTTGAATAATTCAAACCTTCTACTAGAAATCGTGGAAAAGTTACAAGATGACGACAATATTTACAGATTCCAAAAGAGTACTCGTGAAAATATCGAAGACCATCTGATGAATGCCGTACAGAATTATTAAATAAAGATAATGAAACAAATGAAAAAAATTTACAACACAACTTTTCCATAAATCAGCCAGAAACTGACAACGTACCCGAGTCAAAATTTAAGTTCTACAGAAGTTCTGATAGGTGCTGTTTAGAATCTAAATACATAGGTACTTTTATGTCCTTAAGTGCTGTTTAGGCTCTTACAAGCTTTAACAATTTTCAACATTAAGCTCCAGTCAGAACCTGGAGAGCTTAACATGTTCTCATTAGATACTATTAGGTGCTACGAAATTTTATATTGAAAAGCGTAAATAGTTTTTATTTTTCTCGAGGCTCTTCTAAGGACCTGTTACCCTAGTAGCACAATAAGGTAGGAACTGTATAGGTTGCCGAGTCCGTTACGACTAGGGAATGAAATGCTAATTCTGGGTCTAAACTGTGTAGGCGTCGTGGTCAGATCTGGTGTAGGAACCGTTTAGTATCTGTATGGCATAGCATAGCATAGCACATACAGTTTTTGTGCCGTACAACCGCATCAATCCGAGTCAGCTACAGTGTCATCGTTTGGAGACATAAGAAATCAAAAGTTAAGCTTGTCAACAGATGGCATTGTTGCAAGTTCGGATTTACATTGGCATTCCTATACAGGAACTGTATGGCTAAGCGGAATCGATTTAATGCAGTTAAATAACTCTAGGATTGCAATAATTAGTGAGTTAATTGACAGATTTAATTAATATTTTGTTCTATAAACTTAGCCATATCTTATTAAACTTTTATTTTTGGTTTGATTACTTACAAATAAAGTTTTATTTCTATTAAATCTATAATTTAGATCGAGTAGAAAAGAAAAGATAAATTAAGACAACATAAATTAAATATTTTATTACAGAATATACATAACGTATGTTCAACATAAAATATTTAAAAATTAACAATCCATACTACTTGCTCATAATTAAGCTTCACGTAGTTACTCTTATGTACACACATATGTACCTAAATGTAAGTTTATGCAGTTTTAAAACGCAGTTTGAGTTGGGTTTTTCGAGATAGATTATAATACTGATTTACAAAAACACTCAAACATTTATAATTTTTTATTTGTTACAGTTCTATCGTTAGAAACCTATTTAATTATTAAGATTTCGTTGTTAAATTTGTCCTACGTACTATTTGTTTCGCTTTTGTACCTAAGTTTGATATGAATTATACATTACATATCTCCAAGTTCCATTGCAAATTACTAACATTTCCGGGGTGTTCGGATTTTTTCAACGCAGTATAGATTGTGTCCTTTTTTGTTTAAATACAACACGCACCAGATTTTAAACTTCAAACTCAAACGATTTTTCTAACAATTTATTAAGATATCAATATCACCGCACTCACCACTGGTCTGTGGTCGCCTTAAATAAATTTCCCACGAACCATATCTGAAATAAAATTATTAAAAGCTTTTAAAGACTT